>CM046855.1:15906019-16034370 GCA_025617745.1 Heliocidaris erythrogramma | reverse complement strand
TATCAGAATACTATTAACACAATATTCAGAGTTTTTTGTTTGTGCTCAAAAGTACTAATGTGTGGGTCAATTAAAAAGGAAAACCCAGATTCAAACCCCCCTAAATTTAGTTGCAATCAGTACATATACATTAATCAAAGAGATAATCATTTATGTATAGCCTATCATGTTTCCTATAATTTGACACCTTGATCAATAAAATCCGACAATGGACAGCTGAACATTGACATTTTCCCTGATGCATGTCAATTTGCCTCTGCCCAATGAATGAAATGAAGAGTCAACCCAAGGTTGGCTGAATGTTTCTCCACTCCAGTTGAATGCACTCATATCACAAATAATGAAAGTAACTCCTGGGGATGCATTTTCATCAAGCAATTTGTCAGTGATTTGATTTTTACTGACAAATTTGCTCTCAGCCAATCAGATGCAAGGATTTCAGTAGCTAGACTTATAACAGTTGTCAGTGAAAATAGAAAATCATGACAAAACGGTTGATGAAACGCTCCCCTGAATGCCATTCAGCCGAAACTTGGGCAAAGACAATTCTGACATGCTCTTTGAAAATGGCTAGTGCTCAGTCATCCATGATCGTATTTTGGTGAGCAGCTTATCAAATTAAAAACATTATTAACTGTCATACCATTATAATAGATTTGAGGGATTTCACTTGGTTTTTTCAATATTGGGGCTTGAATATGGGTTTCCTTTTGACTCACACTACATATAAAACAATGACTGTAGTTTGTTTACCTGAATACATAATATACAAGAGGGGACGCTAGATTTAAATGTAAAATTTTGGGTAATAATTCACCTCATTCCATTTCATATTTGTGACAATACATAATTATCAGTATAAACAGTCAGGTGATAACTACTTCATAAGTAAAGGAGTGAATTACTTCAGGCACATTTGAACTCAAGGCCAGTTATCCTATTTTTCTTGTAAATTTGTCCATCAAAATATTGAGTATTGTAATTATTTTACCAAATACTCTTATTAAGAGTTCAATTTCTTAATCACATTTAGTATACTTATTTTGAAAAATGTATACAAACCAGAACTGTCAAAGCTCTTACATTTGGCACAGGTACTGCAACGGGGTAACCTCGCTAGTCATAAGGACCGCTATTCATAAGGACCACTTATTCTTAAGGACCACTTATTCATAAGGACCGCTATTCATAACGCGTGTTAAATGAATAGCGGTTTTCTATGAATATCGGCCCTTATGAATAGCAAGCGGACCCGACTGCAACAGGGTTTTTGGAACACAATGATGTGTTCATTTGTGATACCACTTCAGACAAAACTAATCGATATATCTCTGTTTTAATATAATACATGAGATAAATATTGTTTACTACTGCAAATATGGATACTCTTTAAACAAATATGGATATTTGTTTAATAATTCTAGCTCACATTAGTATAATGTTAAAGACACGTGTACTTACTTTGTGAACAACTTATCTTGAAATATTAAATTTTGATTTTATTTCTCTGTAAATCAATAGATTTTTTAAAAATTCCTACAAATTCTTTCTTTAGAAAATAGGCATCCTTTGTCAAGAAAGATGCATCTATAACTGTACTTATGCTCTCTATACCTGAAAACTCTGTTGCATAGTTTTCAAATATTTTACGGAAAAAGAGAGAGAGAAAAAAATAATGATTTAAAAGTTAGATGAGTTAGATACCTGAGAATATGATATCAAAATATATCCTTCATGAACTCCATAGCCTCAAAAATGAAAATACCTCAAATAATTCTCACCTCACAAAAATGCTGAAATGGTCTGCATGAAAGTTTTAGGACATCAATAAATATACAATAACCTGGGGGATGTTTCATAAAGCTGTTCGTAAGTTACGCACGACTTTACGCACGACTGGTGATCAGTTCTTGTGCTAAATGATTGAGAATCTGATTAGTATAGCACCCAAGAACATGTTCCAGTCGTTCGTAAAGTCATTCGTAACTTTACGAACAGCTTTATGAAACACCCCCCTGGCCTGCTTGTCTTAATATCAGAGTTTGAAGGCATATAAAACAATCACATAAATTATAAAGGCATCATTCAAGGGACTACTATAGAAAGATATACTTTCTGCAATAATCTCATTGCAGAAATCAATGCAGCATGAAGTTCATGTCTCCTGAATGTGAAATAATCAAGAAGTAAATGAATTTCAGTTTCAAATCCCTATAACCAATGACATTTTGTGGAAACAAATGCTACCAATTTTACCACAAATGGTAATATTTGCCTAACACGTATAAATAAAAGAATGTCATTCCCACATACTCTTTTCTTTTCCTTCAGATTAGCGGGCAACAAGTTGCAGCATATCTGTTCCGTATTTCTAGAGCCTGGGTTCTTAATTATTTTATCAGGCAGGCCAGAAATATTCCTGAAATTATGTCACAGGCCTCTGAGTATTACACATACATACAAAGACGCATGGGAGTATGAGGGACTGACATCTCTTGCCCGAATACACTGTGTATAACTTTCTGGTTTTTCAAATTCAGCGAGCGAATTCTCTGGGAAGGGGGCTGAACAATTTTAGAATACCCTTCCCATTTTATTATCGTTATTTTTTGCTTTGATGTTTTTTTTCCAACTATGTGTCATAGGTCAGGGAACAGATAATCATGTCGTGCTATTTGCAAGCAAGCAAGCGAAGCGAGTAAGCAAAAATTGTGATACCTTTATTCAAATCAATAGTTAGGATGATGTATGTACCCACATATCGTTTTCTTTTTACGAACTGATGAATCCGCGCACGTGCGCAAATACGTGCTTTCAAGAAAACGGTTTTATGAACCGTTGAATCGTGTTCGGATGGCCAGTGCTTCTTTATTCCGTATTAAAATACATAATAATACACCATTTCAAAATTAAAGTCATAAGCTCGATACATGAAATAATAAAAGTAATAAAAAAGCAAATTCCGTTATCTAAGAACACCTAAATCTATCAATTTGTTTCCCGCCAATTCACGTTTCTGCGCACCGTGCACGGATTCGTCAGTTCGTAAAAACGACGATATTACATAAAACAAGAATTTTTTTTTTTACTAGTCTCTTTTGGCGGGCTGCATGAAATCATCTATATCAAGTTTGACTTGAAGGGAAGGGAAGGGGGGAGGAGAAGACTCAGAGGTGATATTTGGTGGGATAATTTATGCTTCCTTCCACTTGAACACCTGGTTCAATTAAACATTGACAATGAAGTGATTGCTTAATCACTCCATATCACTGATTAAAAACATTAAAGGATCACTGTACTCATTTGTTTGAATTTACCACCTTCCCAGTACTAGCATTGGCGGATCGGGGGGGGGGGGGGCACTTCTGGCCCGTGCCCCCCCTTTTGGAAGAAAAGTATGCATTTTGACCACTGACGATCCACCATTCCCCCCCCCCCCCCTTTTTTAGAATGAAGACCTTTTTTTTTTTTTTTATTGCTTGTCAGGGAATTATGGAGGGAAACTGGTCCCCCATAACCCCCCCCCCCCCCCCTCACTGAGCGACTTTTCGAGAAGCTGGTGAGACCAAAAGAGTATGGGTCTACCTTTTCCAAAAGTTGACAAACCTGCATTTGTGTGCCCCCTCTTATACTCAATCCTGGATCCGCCCCTGAGTACTAGCATAAAGGTATCACCCCTATACTGATCAGTTAATTAACATTCATCTTGATCTGAAACATAATTGCATTCAAATTTCAACCATATTACAAACACACCAAACATGATACAATAGAGCATGATATCATAATTTGAAATATTCCATATTAATTTTCCATTATAATATCTATGTGAATACTGACTGCATGTATTCCTGATAATTCCAAGCATCCTATTAGCTCACCCATTGCTAATAACACTGACATTAGTCTAGTTCAATATATTCCAACTCACTTGTTTGTTTAAAGAATGCATATGGACTGGAGTGGACAAGTGAATAATCTTCAACTCAGACTTTAGACATTTCATACAACAGGCCCCCTTGACATCGTTCTGCATTCTGATATGTTTCCAGCATTCTTTTTTTTTCAATAGAATTTCTTTTTTTCTTTTTTTTTAACATAAAGTTCAATGGTATATACTGCATGTAATATTCATACAAATCGTTCACATATTTCCTTTGTGATTTTTGAAAGGCAGATTCACACTTAAGCACTCACCCACATTTCAATTGTTAAGAAACTTTTGGATAAAATCTGTGCACGCATCAATCAATATTTCACATTGTAAAAACAGTCTGGTTTGAAATATAACTGCAATTGCAATATATCTGTCATCAAACTTGTATAAATAAATGTGATGTCTACAACCAATACTGAATTGTGATAAAACATGAAAACCTGTTTTTCATATTACAAAATATATTGTAGTAAGACAAATGCAAACATACATTCAGAATTTGAGCTTTGAATTATGCCTGACTTACTGTATTAAAAGAAAATTGTAAAAAATGTTAAATGGTCATTTTCTTAAAATGCCTTGAATGATCCTTCATGTTTAATGATTGTTCCCCAAATTTAATTTTTGATGTAACTTGTGGTGAATTAATCAGTAAGATAAATAGATATTAATAGTTTTATTTAATTCCTAACTCTTGCCCAAACCAAACTATTACTGTTTATTTTTTTTATACATTGTATTGCCCACTATATCTTTCAACGTTCTATGCAATTTAAAAAAAAAACCCAATAAAAAACATTGTACTTTAAATTCTCTCTCTGAGGTAAAATATAAAACTGTGAAGTATTTAAAAAATCGTGACTTTGGAAATGAACATATTTTTCCATTCAAGAGTATTATGACAGAATCATTTTTCACACTAGGTTCAATTCATCAATTCTACATGTTTCTTTATAACAAGTAAAAAAAAAAGGTAAAGCAGCTTGGAAAATTACTCCAGAATGACAGAGGAATGTAAACTTTTATTTGCTTCAGCAAAATATAATAAACTTGGATGATATTTGGCAATTTCTCAAGTACCCTTTTAACTCTGCTGTGACAAATCCACTAAACAATAACAATGTCATGAATTTATTAAAAGTGATTTAAATATAATATCAAATTCACCAATAAAAGGAATTTCATTTGAATGAAAAGTTTTAAAAAGAGGGGGAAAAATTGTGCAAATAAAAAAGGAGAGAATCAAAAGCCTCAATATAAAAAGGAATGATTGTCTACATAACTGAGACAAAATTCTTGAAATGAGATGCTATGTCAGACAGTATGATAGTCATTTTCAGTGAACACTTATTATGTGGGTGCATAAGAAATTTCATAAACTACTATTTTTTCATGTAAAAGAATGCTTTTTCTTCAACTTTTCATCGCATGATCGGGAGTTTTTGAAGCACAAACTTGCAAGCATAACCACAACATTATCATCACAACCATTATCGACAACCAATTGCATCTCACATAGCGCAATTCAATTTGAAAATGTCTTGATAATTATATGAATTCTGTGTTTTACTCTGAATTTTGTCTATAACCTCTGTCAGTTTTAAAGTAGGGTAACATAGCCGAAATAAAATGATCTATCTTTTGAATTGCTCCTGGTGGACTTGGTAAGTATAAATGCCACAGTTTCGAAAAGATAAATAAATAATCTATAGACCTTCACTGATATGCCAAGAAAACAAATACACTAAAATACTGAGAATTGTTTATTTTCAGTGAAATAATTCACAAATGAACTATAAAATCGGATTACAAACATACATGAATTATATTACACAAGCGACAACACAAATAACAATACAAAATATCACATGATCATAATTAAATTACAGGTGTTGCAATGCACATAAAATAATATCAATGTAAATAAAAATTCTATAATTGGAAATTAAGATTGTTTAAAGGGTAGCAAGTGACAAATATTGCCTGTTAGTTAGTGGCATGAAATATATATATATGTGAGTGACTTGATAACAATAACACTTCTTTCTGAGTTGATTAAATCTAAACTTCTGTCATTATAGCTTAAACATAAATGAGTTTTCAGTGACATTAGTTAAATAATAAACACCTTATATCACATATGACAAAAGCAAAACAAACGCAAAATAAAAAGAAGAGGCTGAGTAACGATTTGTGCAAATATAAAATTACCCACAATGTGTATTTGCATTGTTAAATACAGCCTCAACATGGGATCTACTATAGTAAATGCAGCAAGTTTGCAGGGAAAGTTTACAAACATATTTAACATCATTTTTAAAAATGAAAGGTCATTGACCTCCCTTAATTAAAAAAAAAAATCCTCTGTGGAGAGACATACATAAAATATATTCTGTCCTCATTGAAAGTTCAATGACCTTTCCTCAATGACTGGCAATAGGAACTTTAGCACCGGGTGAAAGATTAGGGGCAGAGTAAGAGACGGATTCATCACGCTGAACTGAGTTGACGCTCGCACCAAGGAGCAGCATCTGCTCACTGGCGTTCATCTTGGACGGCAGCGTTTGACATTTGACCCTGCCGTCGCTGGCAGAGTCAAAGCTTAACCTGACATCGAAGGGCGTATTGTCCATGAGCGTGATGTCCATGTCTGCCAGATTGTTCAAGGTTGATAATGTCTGATGTTTTGAGAGATGTCCTTGTGAGTAGCCCAAGGAGCTCATTGTGTTAATCATGGAGCAGGACTTTGCATTGAGTCTCTCCACGACAGAGCTATGCATGTCTGAGTCTATCGAGCTATGGCTCACGAGAGTGGTCAAGGACGTGTTCAAATCTTCGTGGTAGCTCTTCTCATGTACGGAGCCTGACCCGCGGCTACTAGACGTTCGACTCAAGTCATTGCTTCCCAGTGAAGTGTCTTCATGAGTTGTATTGCTTTGTTCTTGCTGTTGCATCATCAAGAGAGAACGATCGTTGCATAGAGCACTAAGCAATGGAGCAGTAACATCCTTGTCCATGATTTCTGCTCTTATCTTCCTCGTGTCGATGAGTTGATGATGGTTGCTGGATCGACTGTGCTTCTTGTGATATCTCCTTTCATCTTCGTCATCATCTTCAGCCTACAGGCACATCAATGGCAAAAAGAAAGAAAGATCTGTTGACAAGAAATATTTCAATGATTGACTTTTATATAATAAAGAAAAAGAATGAGAGTTTTTTACGTCCTTTTGCGTGAAATTTCCCAAGTCATGATATCTTCTTGCCCTCCTGATTCATTTCTTCTTCTTGTTCTCCTCTCTTCTCTTTCTTTGCATTTCTCTTCATGGTCTTTACTTTCCTGTTCCTCTTCTTCCTTTAAAAAAAATTATATTTCCTCTATTTTATCTTGTATATTTCCTTTTTGTATCTTCTTTGTTTTATATTTCTTTTTTTCACCTTACTTTTCTTCTTTATCGTCTCCCTCTATTTACTTCTCCTTCTCCACATGGCATTACACCCCTCCCCTCAATCTCTCTCATTGAAAGTATCACCATACATTACCTCATCGTCAGATGACCATTCTGATTCACTAAGCATAGCTGCAGCCTCATGATGTATTAGCCCTGCTCTGCCTGGCTCACTGGAAGATGATGAATGAGTTGCATTGTGTTCTTTGTGACTGGATGCATCGGACATGGCTGCCGAGTGACGCTTGGAACCACCATCTGCATCAAAGTAAATATCTAAGGCTTTATAATCCATTTCATTTCAACTAATTGAATGCACTTAGTGTACAATCTCCACTCCCAAGGAAGAATCCCATCTAATTACCATTTACATACAGGTGCAAGAATACTAATTCAAATCAGAAAGAAGCACACATCAAACAGGGTACCCATTATTACACCTGTGTAGAGAGAGGCAATGTAGATGAAATGCCTTGCCAGGGCTTGCACCTATAAAATTTATATCCATCACAAAGTTCAAACTAGTAATGCGCAATATACAAATGACAAGTTCTATTCAATTAGTTTCCAGTGGTGCGATAAAATAGTAAATAATTGTCTGACTAATATTACTTTGAACCACAACAAGTGAGCATTAACCATACAATTTGGATACTGCATTATTTATATATCATCCAGGGAGAATGTGGTTTGACATAAAGGGAAGAAGAGCTTACCGGAGTAGAGTAGCATATCCTCTCTTGAAGTAGAAGGTTGTAGAGTTTGGTGGGAATCGAGTTGTGTGATATGGGTCATTGTTGATACAGGCATTTCAATTGCCTTGTACGGGTAACACAGTTCATCATCTGCAAAATCAAAAAGTACAATATAAAGGATAAATAATTCTACAAATAGTAAAGCTTAGACTGGAAAACAGGGTTGGAAAAGTCTCTAATTGCATTACTAGTTCTGCAACAATAAATTAATTGATAAATTGCGATGACAACATTAACAATCTATTCCAAAAATGTAAATCTCACATTAAAAAAAAAATTACTCATCAAGGAAATAAATCCTATTAGATATACATCCAATCAGCTGTATTTCATTACTTGCATATCAATACACATAAAACATAATATTTTTAAAAATTGTATATTGACAAAGTTTAAGATATATTGTGACACTAAATCAGGCTTTTAATTTTCCTCCAACTGAACTCTTCTTGAGATTGCTTTTTTAGATCATACTAGAAAAGAGGAGATTCTGACCTTCACTCATTGTCTTCTCTACCGGTGACCTCTCATCTGACACGATGCCAGAGGTCGCTACGGAGCTCACATTGCTGATGACAGACATCCGCTGGTCCACCTTGGTGGTCGACATCTCACTATGAGATGTGGTTGTCATGGAGCTGTCTAGGTCTGACCAGGAGATGTCACCACTGATGTAAGACTCACGGTAGCGTTTCTTCTCTGTTGGACAAAATATGGATATGTTGTAGAAAACTTTTTAAAAACTTTCTCTAATTAAATGTAGATGAAAGATTACTAGTATTCCAAAAAAGAAGAATAACTTTGAACAACGAAATATTGAAACTTTGTGTCTAGCACCCAAGAGAATATGTCACAATAAAAAAAATATGAAGCCAATGGAACTCAATGTCTCTGATTAGGAAAACCAGGTACAGGAAGATAGTGTGAATAACTGGGGAAATTTTTCTGTTATTTAATCATAATTAATCAACTCATGGCATATACCATCTGTTGGTTAATGAAAGAGAGGCAATCCAGGATTTAACACAACTACCTTTGGAGAATTGACAAAGATTAGACAACCAAGTTCTGAGATGATGGGATGAAGATGGGATGAAATGAGGAGAAACAGGAGGAAGCAGAAAAAGGGAGGAGGCAGTGGCGGATCCAGAATTTAGTGGACGGGGGGGGGCACACACCAAAAAAAAAAAGATTTTTCCTCAAAAATTCTCTGACAAGCAAAAAAAAAATAAATAAAGAGGGAATATGAAGAAAGAGGGAATATGAAGTAGGAGGAAGAGAAATATAGGAAAAAGTGGAGAAAAGGTGGAAAGAAAATAGAAGACAAAGAAGTTCAGATTCAAACTATCTGGATTTGAAGACAAATTCACAAGGTTTAAAGGTGAGTTAGAAGAATAAGAAGAGGGTTAAAATAAAGAGTTCAGAGGAATAAAATCAATTCAAAAGAACATGCTTACCTGATGCACTCTCTCTTATACGTGCTCTCTCTACCAATGTTTGTGTTTGCATCTGGAATGCATGGGTCAACTTACACAGTCTCAAGAGATGTTTGGACCTAGTATATGCAAATATTCAAATAAATTCATTCATTCATTCAATTCACCAATACATTCAAATTATGGTCTTGCCATTTCGGTTTTGATCAGAAACAAAATCCATGGAAATGCTTTGGAGAAATAATTCAATTATTTACAAAAGGATGCACATTGGAGTAATACATACAGTATTCCCGTGATTTCCATTGTAGTTCCTGTTGGTGAATATATATATTTTTTCAATCACTCTTTCAGTTATTTTTTTAAACAGGGTATAAGTAATGTTAAGTAGTTGAATAAAATAGACAAACTTACTTTGCTTCAGTGCATGTGTAGTATGTTATCTTTCTTCCATCTGACACTCCTTCCACAAGAAGCTCAAACTTCTTTTTCTGTAATTATGAAATATCAATAGCAATATAAAACACTCATCAATTTAGACTTTTCTGAAAACATTTTTAAACTCGAAAGGGATTATGAAGAGACATAGTAAGAGGGCTAGATACCAAGGGGTGTAGTTACAATGCCATGTATTTGTCCATAAACTATTATCCAAAAACTAAATGATACTGGTACTTGCAATATATCTTTCTGTTCTCTTTTCCAAAAATACAAGGTTGGGGTTTGTGCGAATATTATAATAAATGATAATGAAGTGGGATGAGCGTCTAATATCTGATGAAGTTGAAGACTACATAAGTAATTGTTTTGTTTTTATTTTTACATTCTGATTAGTTTCATTTACCTGGAAAATAAGCCTCTTGATATCACCCCACGGGTACTCACACAGAAGGTACTTTCCATCTGAAGAATCCTGGAAAAATACAAACAAATTCAAATATATTACCTCAAACTTGAGAAAATGTTGTTCAAAGAACAGAATTGATAATTGTTCTCCACTGCAGGTAATTTTATTGTATCTTACACATGAATGATTTTCAAAGCACAGTAAAACATTTAATGAGAAGTGCTAATTCCATAACACCTTACCACCACCACCAACCTAACCAAAACTTTGTGGTATGTTTAATAGGGTGAGGAATATTTTTAAATCGTATAGTGTTTCCAAAACAATGACTATGGTGTTAATTGCACAGAAATAAATAGACCTTATCCACAATGAGGTAAAGGTAGAATGCTATCATGATCGTTAGGATGCAGGAAGTCAAAATCATTTTCTGCTTCATTAAGAAAATGAACATTCAAAAGAGTGCTACATCTATTTCAAAGATATGTGAAGGAAAAAGGTCTTTCCCTAATTCTGGCTCGCAATATGGCTTTAATGTAAGAAAATACCAGTAAAATGATATACGGTAGACTGAAAAAACTGTTTTAATTCATGACTGAGTATGTAAATATTTATGACAATAAACTACATCCATTGTAAATAACATATGGCTGCTTTGTTTCTTATTTTCATGTAAGTTTCAGTAATAGATGATGTACATATGTATCCAACTGTATTCCAGCATATCAAATATTACATGTCTATGTTTTTTTAAAACTACATTATGTAGTCATTTAAATGAAATATGATTTGATGTGATATCATTAATAAGAAATAAGAAAGGAACTAACCATACGTCATTTACAATGAATATATATATTCATATAGTCATGTATTAAAAAAACTATTTTCATTATTTAATGGTTTATTAATTTACATAACTAGTTAGAATTTAGCAATTCATTTATCTACAAAAAATATTTGAAAATGCTTCACTAATAAAGAATGACTGATTAGGCAGTATCCTGACTCAACTTCTTGTTTCATTTTCTTATACTTTAGTAAAATATCAGTAAATTTCATCAAACATACCTCATATAAATGGATGCCTTTCGTACACACACCAAGCCATATTGATGGAGTCTGCTCCGTCTTGGTCTGAAAAGAGAAAGAAAATCGTATAGTTGATCAAGGACTGCACTGTCATGATGCAGAAAGTGAGGATTTCTTAACTACAGACATCATAAATCCACTATCAAAGAACATAAACACCGTAAGCACAATTAATTCAAAGCAATACGTCATCAGGCTCATGATCATTCTAATCACCATGAAATACTGGGCTTCACTTCCCTAATAAACGGGAACTTCAAAATAATATAAATTCATGACATTAAAGCAGGAACACAACTATTCAATAGATAAGGTATGAAAGAGTGGTATGATTATCATTACATTTTCAGAAAATCATGTTACAATATATTCCATCACTGAAGTTATTGTAAGTAAGACAAAAATCATTTAATCCCTTTGGAAATCATAAATTGCATCAGCCAAATGTAATCCTTTAGAAGTTGAGAAAGGAGGGAGAAAGGAAGGAGAGAGGGAGAAAGGAAGGAGAGAGGCAGACAGAAGGTAAGACACAGACAGAGAGAGAGAGAGGGGGGGGGATTGAAGGAGAGAGAGGGGCTTGACGGAAAGAGAGAGAGAGAGAGAGAGAGCGAGAGAGAGAGAGAAAAGACAGACAGAGACAGACAACCTGGGCGTAGAGGGAGAGGGGGAGATTAAGTGTATGTTCCCCTTATTTCTGTATAAGGCGAACAGACAAGGGATATGCCACTCAATAACATTTTACTAGTACACAATTAAACCTTCTGGCAGTGGGGATGTGAATTCTTGCTGTTTAAAATGACAACCTTGACACAAAAGAAGACCAAAATTCCTGAAAAGTTTGTGGTTTTGCTTCATTAGTGCTAATTTCTATTCTTTACTTCCTATCCACCCCAGTTTCTTTGCTAAGTAATTGAGTTGAAAGACTTAGCTTCAAAGTTCAAGAGATATATCATAAGAAACCATACAAGCAAATCATCACATTATTATCAAGCCTTTTACACACAAAAAATCAGGGTCAATAATGAGACAGGATATTGTTGAAAAGGCTTGGATAGAAATCTAGCGAGACAAACACCGTCTACTGACTTCCATCAATCACAAAACTGCTTAACAAAAAATGAAGTCGCTGACAAAGTTGCTCCAAAACAAAAGTGGTGTATCAAGGAGTGAGACAAAGAGAGAGACAGAGAGAGAGAGAGAGAGAGAGAGAGAGAGAGAGCGAGAGAGAGAGAGAAAGAAAGAGAGCGAGAGAGAGAGAGAGAGAGAGAGAGAGAAAGAAAGAGGAGAGAGAGAGAGAGAGAGAGAGCGCAATATAGCTCTGGAAAGCTCATGGAAAGCTCAGGAAAACTTTTTAAAACGCTCTGTTAAAAAAACAAGGATATACATGAAAACTATTACTATTTTTTTTTTTTACACTGGAAAGAATTCTATTTTAAAACTGTACCTAGGTAGAAGAAACAATACAGAATGTTGGTTAAAACCAAGCAAGCTATTCAGGGGCGGATACAGGATTTTCAGAAAGGGGGGGGGGGGCGTATTTCAGAAAGGGGGGCGCACACTGAGGAACCCTCTGTTTGACAAAGCCAAACGGCCATCTAGGGGGTCCGGGGGCATACTTTGTCAGACAAAATGGGGGGGGGGGCGCACGCCCCTTGCGCCACCCCCTCCGACCCCCTGGATCCGCGCCTGTTAACCGCAGTTTTGTCAAATATCTGACCATTAGAGGTTTTCATGAAAATCAAACTACATTAGCATTTTAACCTGCAAAATAAAACCTCCAATCATACATCAATTTTTTTTCTTTTCCTCATGTTACCTTAAACTTCTTGGAAATCAACCCCCATCTCTAATCTTAGCAAATCCTTCACAATATGTGCAGCTTTATGGCTTCCTTTCAGATTTTTCAAAATCCCTTTCCAAAACCTCCATGACTCTTAAGAATTCCTGGAGGTCTCTTGAACTGAAATCTAAGGTCATCACTATCAAAGGTTGCTAAGTCCTCAAGGAATTTCTTTTTATAGTCTTCTGAAAGATTCTTAAAAGAAAGTGATCTCTTTAAATCCCAAGGTCATAACTGTCAACTGGTAACCAAAGGACTGAGGGACATAAATAGCTTACTTTTCAGTATTTTGCTGTACCAATTGCTGTGGATTGTTGTTAAATATTGGGGTGTTGAAAGTCAGCTAAAATTATGTTTCTCTTCTGATACACATATTGCCTACCAGTCTGTCACGCATCTTTCTCTTACATCTTTAAAAATACAATTGTATGACTGGGGACAATAATTATAAGCCTACATGTACTTGAAAGTTAAAAACAACCGTCAACTAATAACCATGTGGAAATTCTTTCGAAAATGAAAGTTGCCATCTTTAGAAGCACAAGTAACAAGTAACATCCAAACTTTTGCATTAACTGAGAGAGGCATTAACTGAGAGAGGCATGAACCTAGAGGGCAAATTAGTTTACAACATCTGACTACACAAATTCTAAGTAAATTTTGCAGTGATAATGGGAACATGTTTTTGATCGACTTCAAAACTTTGAGGAAAAAAATATATAATCCACATTAGTGGTACTGGTAGATTATTTCAACTTGAGCACATAACACAGCATTCCCAGAGAACAGTGAAGCTTTGATAATCAATCTAAGAATCTGAAATAAGATGGAAGCCTGGAGAGATGGCTTGATCTAGGGGTGCCTCTGAACAAGAGGTTGATTTACAGCCGGGCTGCTTTGTTCTCTGCTTGGTTCACTGCTATTGAACCAAGGGTCATCAGACAAGTACACTGCAATCATCTCAGGGAGCTACAGTCTACATTCCATGAATACTTGAATCCAATGTGTGGTCACAAACACCAACCACATGTGCTCAAGTGCAACCCCATAAAAACCCAATATTTCATGATCTTAAAATGCACCAGGACCTGAAGCACCTGTCAGCCTAGGTGATTAATGCCATTTTCACTACTGTTTGCGTAAACAATATTCAAGCACTTGCAAAAACATATAGCCCATTTCCCTAATTTTTAAAAATCCTAATTGATTCTATTGTGACTTTTCCATATTTGAGTGTAAGTAAATTCAATATCTTCCATTTGGTACAGGTATGACCACCGATTGCTTGAGTGAACAAGCGTGTCTAGCTCAACTGATTGAAACCCATCCAAGCTGAGATAAACCTTTACAGTACCACAAATTTATGGTACAATAACGAATATTTCTATGCTTGTTGAGGCAACTGGGCATAAATATTTCTTATTCTTCTCTGCATGGCAGGTGGGTATCTGTAGATTTTGTATTTCCCTCTTTTTATTCTCTTTACAGTTTTTATTCACCTTCTCTGAGTTTGGTAGCTTGTGGGTGAAGTGCACGCGAATAGATTTGACACGGCCCAGTGGGGTTGTGAATGAATAGAAAAGCTGATCTCAGAATTAGGAGATCTGGTGCAATGTACTTTTCTCATAACAACTAAATAAAGGGCCTTCATTTCCTTTCTCAGGAGTGAATATCGGAATGCCAGTTCAGCCTTGATACATGATATTATTATCTGCTTTCACAAAAGCAGCAGAGGGGTTAAGTAGTATCTATAGTACAAGCGATATTCTGATGTAATAGAATAATGAGCCATGTGAATGTCTGAGATTCCAAGGGACATGAACAGAAAGAAAACTCATGCAGAGAATGTAGGACACGTCAAAGATTCCATTTAACCCTATTTAAGGACATGAAATACTTCTCGACTTTGCATGTTTTGAAATTTGGCCGTCAATTTCCAATCATGCCCAATAATGCAGCATAGAAAAGGCATTCTTTAAATGATCTAAAGCTTTCCTATGATACCTTCCATCAAATGTAGTCAAATAAAACATATCTTTCCAGATGGAATCCTTCATTTAAAAAAAAAAAAAGATACCTACCCTACATTTCAAATCAAGAATGTGTCATTGCATTTTTGTTAAACCACAAGTAATATTTGACAACTATAAACAGATTTTCAAGGTCAATTAAATGATACAATATTTGAAAACAAACAACTGATCAATATTTACGCTTTGCTTTGGAGTAAATTAAATGAGTTCTACCACTACACGTTCCAGTTAACTAAACCAATATCTCCTCGGTACACACTGTATCATACTCTACAAAACTGCAAAACTCATTCCAGCTGTTATTTTGCCACTAAACATGGCCAAAAAAAAATATAAATAAACGGCACTTGCTTCTTTAACAAAAACTACATTTTTGAACAATGTACTTCCGAAGATAAATGATATAGGACATAACTTATGTAAAAAATGTATCTTTCTCACCAAAAAGTGAGAATATATTTGTAATTAAAGTCTAATTTGTGAGTGTGTCTTATACTAGGACAATTCCTATCTACTTCTTGACCCCTCCAAAGTTGGCAGGACCAGAAATTTTCTGTGAGAAAGTGGGAGATAAAGGTCAACAATGAAGTCTTACAACAAAAAGAAGAGAATATTCAAGTGATAAACTGACCTTCTTGAGTCTGTAAAAGTGCATATTATGTTCTGGTGTAGTAGCTGCTTCTCTTATGAATGCTTTCTGTGCTAGGGCTGGTGTGGTACCTTTCTGGTCTCTATGCATTGATGGTACGTGCTTCACGATGTAATTCTCCCCTCTCCTTTTGATCACCTAAAATTTATGTTTCAATGGAATGAATAACATAATGTTTAACTTTAACAGAATGATATTAGTTACAGAACTACAAAAAAGAGAGAGTAAAATAAAAAGCTTCATTAATGGTCCAGTTGTAAAATTTACAGGAAATATTATTCAAATATTATTCAAATACAGGTGACTGATAAACAATGTACTTTTTTTTCAGGGGGATCAAGAATGCTTCATTCTTGTTGATTTGTAAAATGCTCCTTTTCTCCTCATCTCTATCCATCCTAGAATGTCTCCAAACTGCTCTATCCAACATCTTTCCACTCTTTCTCTCTTATAGTGACCTCACCCATTCAGGGAAGTAGCTGGCTGGTTCAAAGTATCTGCCGGCATGTTCCACCTGATCAAAGTTTCCCATGTCTGCTTGGAGAGCGTACGATGCTAGCACGAAGCACGCCTCCTCACGACACAGCACCGGAGCCTGGAGTACGTTTTGTTTCAGCTGAAGATAGTAATGATGACGTGTCACATCATCCCTAGAGTGCAAGAAAATGGAATAAAATATCAGATTTGAGATCAATCCTCTTCATCACCATGGTGGTGTTAGCATAGCATTTTCAAAGCATTTTGAAAGCACATAGAAATGCTATATTACAATGTAATATATGCTACACAAAAAATGGACTGTTTATCATTACAATATTTCATAAATACTGATCAAGGTGAAAACTATGTACTTATAAATTTGGGGGTATGCATATTTTTAGTAGGCATGTAAAGTAATAATAAATGAAGGATAGTCATCCAGGCCTGAAAATCACTTTTTGTAGTTATAAAAAAAATGAAACAGTATCATGTATTACAAGTGACACAATTATGCATCATAAATGCACTAGCCAGATGGGAAACCATACAGCTACAGACCTACTTGAGATGATACAGCAAAGATGAACTTTAATTGTACACACAAAGAATTTTATTCTGTGTTAATGCCAGGGTAAAACAACATTCCTGCACATGAATGTCACCACAACATCAAGACTTTCAATCATAAAGCCCCTCACAGAAGAATGAAATACCAAAATATAAGCCAAAAAATGTAGATTGACTTGGCCCTGCTGAATGGAACATAAAGAGATTTATGTGGATTGGATTTCATGCGGCGGCAGCGGCACCCTTGAAAAGTAAAACTGCCATAGAGCAATCATGAAAGGAATGTTGAGGAGGTGGGGTCAAAGGGCGAACATTTGGTGCCCTGCCGGAATAACCTTTCCATCTAGAAGTGTAATATGGTGTAACATGTTCACTCACAGTACTGAAGATTAATAATAAATGTCACAAATACATGCACATTCCGAGTGACAGGGGAATTTCAAACTGCCTACCCATGAACTCTTTGAATTGTATGACTGAATCATGACGAAATCATCTCTAAAACAATACATGTATGTATATTTTCTTTGATTTTTTTGTTGTTGGAAGGACAGGATGAATGAAATAGCAGACTATTTCTATCAACTATAGATTTTTTTATATCTTACATTTTATCTACCTTTCTTGAAAGTGATGTGGGGGAATAACATATGGCATCACATTTCACAATGGAATATATTTTTCAAAGAATAATTGTAAATCATGAAATATTCATTAGGCCTTCATCGTTACCCTGTAACTGACCATTTGCAGAAGTGTAGGGAACTACTTCATGGAATTAAAAGGTAATGGTATGAAGAGGCCATACTTACTTCAGTAAGGACACATGTTCCACATACAATTGCACTTTGAGGTAAAAAGAAAGAAGGGTTTTTCCAGTCTTGTCCCGTCCCTAAAAAATCAAAGAAATGAAATAAAAAAAGAGGTTTGAAAATAAAAAATTTCTATACCTTAAAAATAACTAACACAGCAATTATGATACATTATGCAACATTTACTAAGATTATAGTTGTACATAAAGTGAAGGGTGTCTGTTGAGATATTCCCAAATGGTACAAGGTGAATCTACAAGGAATTAAAAACAGGTACCTGAAATATTATTCAAGCTCATTTTCCATAGATCTGATTCAAACACTGCAACTGACGTAGTTCATCCTCTTGTCTAATTCTTTTCGGCTCCTTTGAAGAATTTTTGCATGAAACACTCCTCTTAAATCAGGGACTGCACCGGTACAACTTAACATTCCATTGACATGGCAAGGCTATTTGTATTAGGGAGCCATGCCACTACCAGGGTTTCTCTTATCCGGTTTTCAGTAAAGGAAAGCCACCTAGTTCGCCTTTGTTCCAATAGAATCGTTCAGACACTATGCCACCATCCTAACCCTTGTATGAGATCACACATTATGCACAGAGCTGGAAGAAATTTTCTTTGTTGCCAAAACAGTTCAACCCTTACTTAGAAAACATGAAGGCCCCTGTTTTAAACTTTTCAGAAACTGACCTGAACTACTTTTTGTCAAAAAACAAGTAACTAAATTGCAAATCATATATGTGCTATAAAACATTGAAAATATCAACATGAAATAATGTTTATTTACCATCATTTGCAAAAGTTTAAGACCACCTCTGAATTTGTGGGTATTTCAATAATTTGGAATACTTTCTTTTGTCTCATTGAATGATTGCATAACATGTTTACTACAGCGATCAGTAGCACAAGAGTAATGGTATAATCCTATAGTTCAAGTATGATACATAGGTTATGCCATGAAAATAATTGTATGTCTGAAAAATAAGTTTTTAATTTTTTTTTTCTTTGACTTATTTTGGAATAGTGGTCTTAAACTTTTACAAATGATGGTACAGTAAAGTGGAACAAAATCGAAGATGGAAATGTATAAGGCTTACAGCAGAATATTATACTGTGGCTGCATGCTGACTAAAATAACAGGAACCTTGGAATGCTTTGAGCACTGCACAAATAGACATCCAAATTAAAAGCCAGTGTAATATTTATAGAATCTGAGAGATAATGCATTTCCATAGCTGATAAACATTTCTACTTAACTATATAACATTCACAACAACACACGCAAACACACACACACACACACATCTTGACAATTATCTGTGATTGAAAAGCAAATGCATTTTCCTTGAAATAGGAAAATCTATATCCCACTCCTGACACCAAGCTAAATACACTGTCCTCATTACATGTAATTGGAGACAAAAAAACTGGGCCACACATGTCATATGACAAGAGTTCTAACACACAGCCAATGAATGAAAGTCAAGACGATCATTAGGAACTGGGCCAATTTCTCAAGCATACTCATCCATTAGATGCAATGAATGACCAACAGAATGAAAACGCGGGCCTCACTTTTTCAGGCGATAATGTTTGGTACCTTTCAACTGAGCCTTTATAACAAGTGGGTGCATTCCTAATTCAATTTACAATTCAAAGAGCATTACATTTCATAATACTTTTATCTTTATTAGGCACCAAAGAATCCTTTCTTGACTTTTGGTTGATGATTGCCAAGGCAGAAATAGGTCGGAGTTGATGCATTCTTTTGTGGATGGCTATTAGCCTCATTTGGTCATAAAAAAAGTTGACAATTTTTTCAGATTTTTAATACATAAAGGCATTCTAATAGTAATATTCAAAGTGGAAGCAATATGAATATGATTTCCAGTTCCTATAAAATTGAGTGTTTACTATTCCTAATTAATGTCTTCTCCTTTTTTAGCATATCATCAAAGTTTATCATTGCTTAAATAATCAATAAATACTTTTCAAATTTTATTAGATAGATGCACATTTTACTTGTAAAACTCATCAGGAAAGTAGAAAATATAAAATGAAAAGAGGGTGTCAAAAGGAAATTAAACTTTTCTAGAGCAAGCAATATAAGCATCAAAGCAATAACTTCTATTTAGAGTCTAGACTACTTACAGAGTTACAGAACGATTCTAATGATACCTAAATATACCAAATCTGTTTTAATGAGCTTACTACTAGAGATTCATATTTTGGGCCTAAACAACAGAACAAATAATCCCTCTCCCTAGATTTTGCACTTTTCAAGGTTTACCATTGTGATCATCAAAACTGTGTTTAGATATATGTGCAGCAGCTCTCTTTATTCTATAACACTAAACATAATGAGCAAATTGTATGACTTGTTCCTTATTTTTCTGAGTTATCATATTTCAAAAAAATATTTATTAGTAGAAATACCATTAATAGCCCTGTGGGTTTTTTCAAGCCTATCTATTCTAATAATCTAATCCAATTTTAAATTCCAAACACATTCATAAAATGAAATTCAATGATGTATGATATCAACTGACTTTTCTTGTAGGAATTTGAAAGGACATTGTGGTAAAATATTGTTAACAACTTAAAGAAATTCATATTGTACCTGTGGCAATAATATTAATGATTTTGCAAATTAAGTGAATAATCATTCAGTGAACAACAACAACTCTTTTCATGAACAAAGTTAGCATGCATTAAAAAACATTTCACATTTTATTTTCATCCTGTTCAGCTAATGTTGATTCATGCAGATAAAATGTTTATGTACGTAAGGCTGAAACTCTGTTTTGCATATTTTACTTCCGAATAAAAATGATTTCCCTACATCCAGGAATCACGCTCACTTGAGAATTGTTATCAGTAACACCAGCTGCCCTAGTCCCAACCACTTGCTATTGATCTGTGTTGACCACAGCCTAGAGTCAAACAAAGGACCAAGAGGAATGTTTTTACACCCATTGACCGGCCCAAATTCAGAGTGTTTTTTAAAAAGCAGTTTGTTTGCGTTTTGTGCCAAGCTAAAAGCACTTACAATTTTTAGGATGATCAATAGAGACTACAAGTACAAGTGAGTTGAGTTTGGAGGTGCCTTTAGGGAATGCTGCATGGAAGTTAATTAGGATAGAGGGGGATGAGATAATGAGATCCCTTTATAGAAGACATAATGAAACTGGTGTAAGGAGACTGGTGTAAGAAGACTGGTCAGCAAGAAAACAACAAGGCAGTCTCGAAAAGATGATGCTGGTATCTCAGGAACTAACAATTTGCAAACATGTAAAAAAAAAAAATAATAATCATCTTTTTATTTACATGTAAAAACAAACAAAATAGAACAGTCAGTGACTGATTAAGGATATTTGGAATTACAATAAAAAGATAGGTGAAGAAGTCAGTGTAAGCCTGTTAAGAAAAGAGGGGAGACACAACAAAATGTCAACTTGTTTACAGTTTCAAAATTCAATAATGGCACATGTAGGACCAACAACTGAATTACACTCTACTTCAACTTTATGAATAATAACAGACTTTACATCAATAGGTCAATATCCCAATCCTAATCTGCCACTAATAAGCCACTTCGGGGATGCAATCTGAGCATGAGCAGATAAAGGTCATCTGTACCAAATTCTAAAACCCACTGACACTAATATTCGATATGTGCTCATGAATGTCATGTAATCATTATTCAATTATGCGCTAATGGTGCATTCCATGATATCCAGGTGGAAGTATTCTTTTTAAAGGGGGAAACAAAAGCTATTCATGAGGCACCTCTATCACTCCCAGAGTTATTTTTCTGAAGTGCACATAAAGGGACCCTCCATGTCTAATATATCTGTGGATATTTGGGGTCATTTGTACAATCTCAGTACCATGCGCTAACCCCGAACTGGCTTATTGATCTCCACTCAACTTGCTGAGACAAGTTCATTGAAAGGGACACATTTGGCCATTGTTTGGGACTTAGAAGAAGACATGTTGTTTGGTTCAAACATTCCTTAGTGTATTAGAGTTACAAAGGGTTCTTAATCACATCTTTCTTATCAGGTATATCAACATTGAAGAAGAGAAGATATAATAGAGATGGCTTCTCTCTATAGCTGTAGGGAGGTGGGTGGAGCACAGCCACTGACCTAAGCTCATTTCTTGTACTAGTCTGTGAAGTAGCACACGAGTGGAAATTCCACCAAGGTCTACTTCTCTTCGAGTTGAACAAAATCAGGAGGAAGAAAAGAAATAGCACTTTTGGCTGTTTGATAAAGACCCATCTATATAGTACTAACAATTCCCATTTAAATTAAATAGCAAATCAGTCCATTTCAGAAATTCATCGTGGTTAGTACTTTACACTATGAACATGGCGAACAAAGAAGCAGACAAAATATACAGCTCCTCATTGTACCTTCTACAATTGCCCTGGTAGACAAAAGAACATCCCTTCATTGCTATTATGTAAAAATATGTAGAACGTGTGTAACATGCATATTCAGCTGTTCTACTTATTTCACATATAGTAATGAAGGGATGCTCTTTTGTCTACCAGAACAATTGTGGAGGGTACAATGAGGAGCTGTATATTTTGTCCGCTCTCTTTGTCATCGTGTTCATAGTGTTACAATATAAATACCTCTTATTCTTCAAATGGTATCAACACTTAAAGTGATCAGTAAAATGTCATGACATGAATATCTTAATCTTAACTTTGTTAAATTTGTTTAAATCATCTACTAACTGCAAACTTATAATTAACCTCAAAGCAGTACAATTTCAACTCATAATCAATATTTAGATAAATCATCTTATTTTTGGCTGAAGAGCTGAGGTCTTGAATCCTGACTTGCTTCACTGAACTGGCTTCATAAAATGAATAAGAAGCCAATGACATTCTAAAGTTGAAAGTGTACTATTTGAAGACAAAAAAGGATGTATGGTCTTATAATGAAATCTCTATCTTCATTAGATCTGAAGAGGTTAAAGCTTAGCCCATAACCGTAAAATTGAACAATGGATTTAAACCTGATATATACCTATAATATTCATCAATTCTAAAGCATATATATTACATTTCAATGAGGATAATCACTTTGGACAAGGCAATATTCATCATACATCAACACCCTTGAATGGTCTGCAACTTAGGTCCAAAGACTACATGGTTTTTCACTTAACTCTCCAACTAGCAGCATCATCTATTGATTAGTGTTGTTAAACTGTTTACATGGGACAGAGAACAAATAGTGCATTCCTCTGATGAGTAGTTCTATTCCACATTATTCCACTGCATCCTCGCTAGTCTGGGCTGGTTACATTTTCAAAGGGCAATGCAAAACGTATCTTTTTCACTTGGAGTACAATTGTGATCTAATTATTTGATCTGGCTATAAATTAAGTGAAGTAAAAATATTATGTCTATAAATATTTTTACTTCTTTCCGTAGGAAAATATATGATTCTAAATGTAAACTTCTCTTTAGAAACTGAAATTGACAGTGGAATATTTCATGTGTGAATTAGGCATCTACACGTACATACAAAAAATATACTCACTGCCCTTCCAACTATAAGATAATCTTACTAGCAGATAAAAAGAAACAAAATGTTTTTTTTTTTTGTTCCTTTGTTTTTCCCTAGTCCCTCAATAAAAACCTCAAATTTATATAATATCTCATACACTGTACATCTTCATTACAGAATCCTATCAAGAGATTGAATAATTTATTAGTCTCTTTACAATTTTTAATTAGGAATTTATAAGCAAATGGAATGCTTACTGTACACACCCATGAGGTTTCTGATGTATTCAAATGTGCTGATAAATCACTTTCATGATACATTCTTCATCAAAAACAAAATTGTAATGCAATTTAATTTTCGTACCAGTCAATAACATGTTTTTGAAGCTTACTTCTTCAGTAATGACAACAATATTGTTACAAATGATTAATTGCCATCTACCTAAAAAATTTAGGAGCACAATAATTCTTTTATACCTTAATAAACTACCCATACTATTACTGCATTGTGGAGTCCAGTAATAGCCATCCAAAATGGAACAAGGTTAGTGTTGAGGCAAATTACAAGCAAACTCACATACAGGTATCACAATGCTGACAAAGAATGGCTATGGGGGAAGAGTACATAACATGCTTTTATGGAATGCTTCTAAAGCCATAACAGGTAGCCAATTGTTTATATGATCCATTGAACAAGTATATGTAGTCTCTCTTCCACGCTGTAAAGCAATGGCTTATTCAAGTCAGAATGGAGCATTAATTTAGAATACGAAATAAGATTTGAACAGAACAAAATAATATACACGGTCCCTAGAAGAATGTGTTTTTCTATTAATAGTGTAGCTTTTTGGCACAACTGCCTCCTTCAGCCGGCGTCTTAACCACTACCAGTACCAGGAGTCACGGGTGATACTGCATTTTCTATCAGAATGGAATATTTAATCATATTATACTATAAATCTATAAAGCCACAATAACCAATAACTATACAAATTGATCTACTCTGATCAATATATCACCTCTCACGACTACCTGGAGAAATTTGGATTGATTTTAAACGTAATATTTTCTTAGAAAATCTCTTTCAGGATCATAAGTTGTGAATATAACATTTCTTTGCAACAAATCTTATTTTTTGTTTGATATTTTGTTTTACCACAGCTCTTTTATTATTTTCCAGAGTTCTATAGAGCTTTTTAGAACTAAATTGCTAAGTAGTAGTATATGTCTGTCTCCTCCCCCCCCCCCACCCCCCTTGATTGGAAATGCATAAAATTTAGTGCTCGGACATATATATATATGATGACATAAATGGTACCCTGGGGTACCAAAAAAAAATCGGCCATTTTTTTGAATTATTTAATTTTTTTTTAGGGCTGTACCCTGGGTTACCAAAAAGTGGGAAATTATTTTGGTGTGATTTTTTCAACATTCAATTGTGTCCCATGTTCTTGTAAAACATCCTATAAGTCATGTATTTTTCTCAAATTCATTGTTGTTGTGAGTAATTATTCTATTATTGATTTCTATTTCTTCGATTTGAGAGAGGGATTGGGCCAGCAGTGTCATAATAACACCATCAGCCTGCTCCTTGTCTCCCCCGTTACTCGCCTTCCTAAAAACCGCTACCATGTACACAGATCAGCGGCCTGCTCGTCCCCCAACTTCTGTATTGCACGATATCGTGCTCTTTCAACTTTCTCGGTCCTTGGAATCTTACGTCTTTTACGTCCTTTCCCTTACAGTAAATTTCCGTATCCACCATTACCTTCCACCATTGTCTAAGTTTGAAAGTTTGACAACTAAAATACAGTAACGATGAAGTGATGTTTTTTAGGAAGAAGTGAAATAAAATCAAGTTCTAAAGCCGTGGGAGCTAACGCTATAGCCACTGCTTGTGAGGGCTGTTAGCAGCTAGCGCGCGAGCAGCAGTACACTACAGTGGTACCGCATGCACACCATGCATGTACTGTTAACATGCATTGTGACTACGTACAGTACACGCACTGCATTCATAACTCTGGGGTTGTACTCGAGAGGACGTGAGATGGCGCTACACAACGTAGTACCCCGGGGTACCGCGTGGTGCATCATATATATTTTTAATGGAATGATCAATCAGAGGGTCTAAAGCAAAATTTGTGGGACTGGATACTAGGCTACTATACAGGGATTGTTGGGGGAAGGCTGGGGGGAAGGAATTGTGACATCATCATAATGGAATGTGCTATTGATTGACAGGTCTTAGTTATGGCTTGTTGGTTATTAAGCAGACTGTTAAGTATGGGCACTTCATACTTAATACATAATCCTCAGAAGGAGACAAACAAGTGAAAAGAAATTTGGTTACCCCAAATTCCTAGAAATATCAAATGCTCATTTTGGAAATAGGCTCACTAGATATTAGTGTCTATTCAGAAGGCACATCACTTTACGTAACAGTATCAATAAACCTTGGTATTACTACTAGCAATATTCAAGACTTCATTCAGGACATAAAAATTAAAATGTAAACAAGAGGAAATGTTTACACATTGACTGATAAAAATGTTGCTGTTCAAAAGAGGAGGCTTCTGAATAGTATTACTGGTACCTTATTTTATCACATCTGTTCCTTTGCTTTGAGCTTGGTTTCAGGCAAATTTCTTTATATCTCATTGGTACATCTTGAATAATTTGCATGTACAATGTGTGTATTTTATGTTTTGGAATTGCTCACTTCCCTCTATTCCATGAGTTAACTTTCTATTTATCTTTCTCCTTCCCCCTCTCATAAATATCTTTCCTTACCCATACCCTTTTGTACCATTTACATTTTAAGTTGAATACTGATGAAAATAATCCCTCCTAAGGCATTCCTGAGCATCAATCCCATCTTCACCATTTTTCGATACCTTGTGCAATTACTCTCCTTTTCATTCTTTCTCAATGCAGGTGATTTAAGGCTCAATTTACTTATTGGGCATTTAGCAGGTGAATACTAAATTTAGCATCAACAACACAACAATAAAAGCATTCCATAGCCCATCTGTAAGACACCCCCCTCCCCCCCCCTTCCCCCTCCCCTCCACAAAAACACATGCCCCCTTTTTTCAGTAATCTACTTACATCTTCAGATTCTTAAGAAAATTCTATTAGCCAAAAACTTTGTTTACTTGCATTTTTCTCTGCATCTTATCCTTTACAAAGTTAAGTCTTTATAGTGATAGATTGTTTACAAATCCCACAAATATACAGGACTGGACACAAATGGATAAGAAGGGTGACAGAGCATCCACTTTAAGTGATACAAAAGAGAGCCCAGGTGGGCAGTGTGAGAGAAGCATGAGGGGGATAATACAATTAGAGCTATATATTCAGTACTGATGGAGTTCCCTTGCACATGCGATAACACATGATTATTTGGGGGGACCTATTCAATCTTTACGTACATCATTGGAGTCAGACTTCCATCCCTTTGGCGCATACTTAGAAATCTTGGTCTTCAGATCCAGAAATTCATATTCTCCATTTTCTGCAAATTTACAAACACAAAACATTAATGAGATGGGTTGATGACGGGTCATATATTTCATTAACAATATAGCAAGGATTCATTTTTTAAATTCTAATGATTTGTTAAATGAAATGGAAAATCATTAATGTCTGTTCCACTATGTATCATACTATATCCCCAAATTTCCTCTGTTTTAAATTTTCATTTTAGTTCACTTTTAAAGTAGATATTCAAAGAAAATCACAAATATGGCAATTAATGTATCACTAGAAACTGGGAAGCTTACAGATGGCAATCGTATAAGTTTTATGTCAACTGTGTATCTGGTGATTATAAAAACAACACAAATAAAAGCTCTTCTCAGCATCTGGAATATCCGAGGATTCGCCAGAAATATAGCGATGTTTTGATGTCGTCACACTCGGGATCGATCCTGCTTTAGCAGACGACGTCCTATAATGAATGAACGTAATTGCAATGCAATTATTTATCAAATTATAAAGAGTTTGGTGTATTTAAACATGACCTTATTTCACACCATTATAAAGGGAAAGTGAAACTGATTCTGATAGCTAAAACCGTTTGATTGTAAATACATAGGAGAAGGGTCAATGATCAATGAAATAAACCCCACTTTCAAATTGAAAAGCCCTCCGAATAATAGCAGGATGGTATTCGTTCCCTCTCGAAACGCCGAACATGGCCCGGTGCAAGCAGCTGAAAATACAATGGCGTCTTATTTTGTTTACAAGTGACTGATTCCTTTATTTTTTTAACGCTGCATTTTTAATCAAAATAATACCATACACGAAGTTAAGAGTGAGGCAACAGACTAACATTAAGACTGACGCTAGTGAAGGAAGAGAAATAAGTGAAGAGGAGATGACAAAATAGGCTCTGAAAAATGTGTAAGATGTTATGGGACATCGTCTGCTTAGACAGGACTGGTCCAGGGTGTGTCGTCACATATCTCAGCAGCGTTCGAGGAGCTCTTCAGCTGCTATATCGGGGGCTGTATTTTACCGTTTTATAATTGATAATAATCATTACTTCAAATGTTTCCAAGCGTTGAATTTGGATAACCTTGTTTAATTTATGCCATCTATGCAATAATAAGTATTAAGCCAATATTTAAAATCATTAACGTTCTACTTTAAAGGGAGTTACAATTATATCTCAATATTACAACAAAATTTGTCTAAAAATGAATTATTAATTAATATAATTTTCAAGCAATGTAAAATCACTGAATTTCATATTCAAATGCCTTGAAAATATGATGTTAGTTACAACCTGTATTTGTGTGTAGAATACAAGATTTCCTTGATAAACTGAACATTGGAATTCTGAGGTAAATTGAGTAACACACTATAATGCTACCAATATCAAAATAATAAGGAAAACCCGACTTATGTACTACATAACATGCAAATAAACAACCAATCTAACCAGGGAAATTTCCCTGATCTAACTTTCTTTGCAAATTTAAATTTCATATTTCATCTTCGTAGCTCATGTAAATACAAATATTTCAAACATGTTTCAGAGTAGACACTAATCTGCAGTTGAACAGAGTACAAGGTCTTTTGTCAATCAGTTTGACAATTACATGAAAGAGCAGTAAAAATTCCACATACCTCGTAAGATTGTCAATCCAAATAGCTGAGCTTCCTTTATTGACAGCATAAAGCACACTTGGTCATACAAATCTTGCACTTTGGCCTTTCCCTGTAAGGAAAAAAAATGTAATTACCATTACATGTCAACTTCAAGTGTCAATCTCAGTGATAACTATCCATTTACATTCACTCGAAGTATCTCTGCTCATTAAGAATGTCATGGAATATTTCAATGTTAATAAAATTTTGAGTTGTAAAAGAGCAGGGTGGTTTACTTTTTATGATGTTTGTCAATCAAAAACTTAATCTTTTGAAGTTGAGTGTGATGAACTTGAAACTTAAATCACTCAAGTAGCAACTTCGAAAAAATAATGGAAGCTCATATCTTCCCATACTGACTGAATATTCTCACTGAATGAGGAGAATAAAATAAAAAATTTAATGTGTTGTAACTTTGAGGCATATACCTAAAGCAGAACATCATTATCATCAAACTACATGTAGATCAAGACTTTCTAAAGTGTGTATTTCATTCATCAATCGGAAAAATGTTTTGTATAACATATGACTTCACATGAAATGAAAATTCATACTATTACAAAACATAGCAGTAAAATATTTAATATTATTCAAACATATATCTCTCAACAACAACAACCTGTCCAAACTATCCAGATTGTACCCCTATGCAACAAGTGACCCGCTCATTTTATTTATGACATGTTGATACCTCAAGCCAGCCAATGAACTTGGTATAGCCTACAATTTGTAATCCTCAACGATTCCTAGGGATTCCAGCTGAGACTGTAATGGCTGAAAATTGGTCAGAATGCAGAACTCCTCAGGAAAAATTGAAGTACTTGTCGCAGCAAAAAATATACTCTACACAGGAATCTAATGTCTATTTCCTCTTTTCAATCTAATAAGGATCAAGCTCCATTTGTTCCATCTGAATTTTTCTTTCCCTAATATTTGCCGTGAACTGCTATGATCTTTTCATTGGAAATAAATGGTTGATTGGCAATCTCGTTAAAGTGGGCCCCTACTATTGTTCCAATATATCAAAAGTGCAATATATCTTTCAAAAACCTACTGAACACATGGCTTCTTTCTCCTTTCATAAAAGATGAAATATTTTAATTATGCCAGAGTGACTTGATACTCCGTATAGTCACCAAATCACTGCTTTTTTCTTCTTTCTAAAGACTTAGTTCTGTCACTTGTGTCCACTTTTTCTTTTGTAAGAAATTATCCTTCAACTACACTGTAATCTCTTCTTGATGTCAAATCACAACCCACGCATTATTATAAGAATACCATACTAACTTTAGTGAGACTTTCATTTAAATTCCTCATTTTAATCTGTCCAAATCTTTCCTTTTGCTTTCAATGCACTTATATAATCTAATGAAGAAAATTGTACATTCTACAGCTGAAGCGAAACAGCTTTCACTATTCCCCTCATCCCAGAACATTATAATTGTTTTATTACGATGTTATGCCAAATACTACATCAGCTAATTCACTGACCTAATTCTCTACTTTCTAGCCTAGGTGAATACAATTGAATAAAATGTCAATTGCATTAGTCTCATGCACAGCTCTCAACCCATCGAATCCTGTTCCAAAACCATCGTATTAGCTTGGTAACACCTTTGTGAAAAAAGACACTTGCGATTCTTCTTGAAGTCAATGGATAAAGGAATTTTCTTTCAACAGTTTTTCTTCTTCTTTGTAATTGTACCCCCAGCCACATATGATTCTGTTCAACATTTACTACCAGTTTCTATCACAAAGTGTCAATTTTGAAAATCTACTTAAATTTGAGCTTTGCAATTCAAAACCCCATGGGAGCTCTAAATGAAAGCTTGTGGTGAACATTCATGCAATCGCTGGAAGGGTTCAAGTCGAATTCTAGAAATGTTTATTGCCTATTCCCCCTTTCAAACCAGTTTCCCCGCTTAACTTCCCCGATGAAAAGCTTCAGATTTCACGAGCATGAATTTCTTACTTTACAGGGAGAAGGAAAGGAGCACCTTTCAGACCGACCTCACTTCCCGGGGAAGTTGCCATTGGTTATGAATTCCACGTTCACTTGGCCGGATATCAGGTCAGATTCAGGGCGCGTGTTTTTGTGTTTTCGCGCGGGGTTAATGAAAGTCGATGCGATGACATGGAATCATAACGTGACCGGCCGGAAGTGATAATTGATCGCTGACGTATTTCACCGGGGAAGTTCTCCGCTGACCTTTCAAACCAACCACTTACCTGCGCAAGTTCTCCACCCGGGTAAGTGCTTGGTTTGAAAAGGGTACAAATCTCCTCACTCATGATTACAATTAAATCTGACCAAGATTTCAAAAGTAAAATCTATCAAGGAAGTTTCTATAAACCCTGAATGTAAATTTAGCATCTGTCTTTACTAAAGTAAAACTAACTGCATTTCGTGTGATTCAAATTTCAAGGCAAACGGAAAATCTATGCAAATAGTGCAAACAAAGTTGATACATGTGTAGTCATCATTGAAATACATATAATCATGGCTTGTGTAAATTGAACATGCATGAAATCAATTCACCTTTCATGACCTACTCAATAATTAACGTATGTTTCATTTATTATAAAACCAGAATCTTTTGCGAGCAATTTACTTTCGATAATTTCAAGCATATTCAAGATTCATGGGCTTCATGCTGCAAACTAAATGATGGCTCAGACAATGAAACTGTGAAAGTTTCTAACCCACCAAAAATTGCAAATCATTACAATTTACAAAAGTTTCTGGTTTTTCACTACAGCAAAAAATAACCTTACAAATTTTTTTGTCTTTGATTTATAAGACGAAAGTCAAGAATATCAATATAAATGTCAGAAATAGGCCTATGCCTATAAACTAGCCTGTACAGTAAGTAACAGGTAGGACCCCCTTTCTTTCCCTGCAGGGGATAGTTTGGAATGTGAGGGAGAATCTTCCAATATTAGGGGGTCAAATATTTGCTCCTCATGCCAGAAATCTAGATGGATTTATGATGGGGTCAACCAATCTTGATACCTTGGTGAGGGAACTGTAGAGAGAAAGTAGACATTCCTTTATCCTGGTTTACAGGAATATGTCCTGAAAGAAAAGTGAAAATGCCTTTCTCCCTTCTTAGGAAAGTGATTTGTCATTACATATGAAGCCTTACAAAAATATATATTTTTAGTCTAGGGCTTTGATTATGGATGGAGTGTAGACCATACATGCTAATGCGGGGAAAATGGTACTACAGTATATTAAACTGATAGATCAATACCATTTATCTTCATGGAGTGATTGTTACTTATTTATAAATCATTCTTTAATCATATTTCATATCACTGTAATCTATTTTTACACACAATCTTTTCTTTCAATGAGTTAACTTAAGTCTATTCAGCATTTTTTGTTTGAATAAAAACATATACCTTCAAGCAAGAGGTAGGGCTATACACAGGCCTGTGTAATGTTTCACATCTCTTCTTTTATGAAATGTAAAATTTCATTTTCAAGTGTATGTGTACAACAGGAAACAATGAACCATAACGAAACCTAGTGTGAACAGAAAAATCCCTGGTGTGAACATGTTACATGTACCATTCTTCACCCCATTGGTTCCCTGCATGGTAGTGATGATGGATGCCTCACAAGATTTAGCACCAAAAAGTACCATCTGGTCTTCATTTATTTCATGATCTGTAGTCATTCTAACTTGACCTTGATGCATACCATGCAAGAGTAACTTACATGTTTGGACCTTATGATGTTACGAAAATCTGATTGATAGTTTTTGTTTTGCCATTTTAATATGTCCAGGAACTTGTTCCAAAACACGAGCTATAGTACCAAATATTCTTCAGATTAACTTAGTTTGAATGAACAAACATGTAGCCCAACACCCATTACCATCTTCCTTTAGAAAATAGGAAAACAAATGAAACCGATCTGGCCATTCTACTACTTTCTACATCAGCTACATCAGGAAATCAGTTCTAGAGCATGAGATAATTTTTTTTAAAATGTTATATTGTTTGTTCAATTTTTCTTTTTGGATTATGATTACAGAAAAGATCAGTTTTACTAGAGACAATTTTCACTCTTTTCTAGCACCATTTGCTTTTCCTTCCAAAGCTATATTATATCGTGCTCTCCTTCCATAGCGTACTTCTTTCACTGGTCTCAACTGGATGACAACAAAATAATGCTACGATGGATTAAGATTGATAGAGCACCTACCTCCACATTGAGTTGTAGTTCTCCATCCCATAGCTTGACACAAACACACTTTTGGCTACTAGCAGCATGATGAAGTCCTCTAATGCTCCCTATAGCAGACACGCCGGATGCCATGCCCCCGGAGCCCCCTCCCCAGATGGGCATGACTAGGCATAGGAGACCCCTGCCTCCCAGCCCTCAACCCCTCGACAGTTAAGAATCAGTGTCTTTGGATGGTGGCCTACGCTGGAGAAATAGTGGCCCTTGAACCCCGCAGATCTAACCGTCTTTGTCAAGGTAGGAGCAAAATGGAAGACTCTTTGCTGCTATAAGATGAAGGTGGGGGATTGGAGGTTGTTTCAAAGATCTGTCTCTTTCTTCTCTTGTGTTCAAAATCTGGCGATTACTTGTGCATCACAGCTCAAACTGAAAGGCAATAACAATGGAAGAATCATTATTATTATCATTTATGAGATCAAACTCTATATCTATGCCGGTATTAAAAAAAAAACAATTTGTTCTGATGGGCAAATTCACTGTCCCATTTTTAAAACTGAAATAAACAATCATGGCCACTCAAATGTACAACAGGAAATGACAGTTGTGGTCCATATTACTGAAATTCATTTCATTCAGTGCCACTTGCTTTTCACAGGAGTAGAAAAAACACCAAAACCTGTACCCTAACCACATCTTTTCACAATCTACAGGAACATTCAGACAAAAAACAGGCTAAACCAAACAATTCTTTCATACACACCAAAATTATTTTTATACACCAAAATTCCTCTTTCAAGATACCGCACTGACTTCCGAAGTTTAAAAATAGTATTGATTCCTCTTAAAAATAGCTTGAATGGTAATATTCCTGAGACAAATTAAGGCACCACCCAGTCTGTAGTAACCACAATTGATAGGGTCCCCTTTGTTCATGTTCTGTACAAACAGCTGACTTTGGCTTTGTAGAGGGAGGGGGCAAGACTTGGGTTTGACCTCTACGACCTGGTATGAATTTTAATCCCTTTTCTCCTTTCATGTTAAATTATTTTGGGTACATTGCACGCATGCGACCAATAGCATGTGTCAGGTATGGGTCATTCAAGGACAAGTGAGTCATCCAAGTTTGACATTGGAAGAACCTTGGCTTGGTCACCTCTTATCAAAAGCTACTGACCTACTGGAAATGTTTACCTCTTAAGCTCAATCACATCTCAGAAATGTTATAATATTAAGTGGCATTTCTCTCTTTTTTCCCCCCACCAATGATGAATTGCATAATTTGCATTACATTGCTACATGTATTGAGGCTACTTGGTACCCCACAGGCAGTGTTGTAGTGGTAAATATTATTTTGGGTATACTCCCTTATACTGATAGCTCAATCCTTAGAGCACCAAGTTACGACGAGGCGATGCACCGTGCTGTGGTGGTGATTCACAAACACAATAACCCCCCCCCCCCCCCCCCCCCCCCCGTGACCTGACAAGAAAACACACCCACACTCACCCTCCCACCCCCACACACATCTTTGTTTTCTATTGTTCGAATTTCAACCGATGACTCCACTATTGAATTGCGTCACAAATTTCATTGACGGAATAAACCTCACCAATTGTGGACAACCGACTACCGATGTCATCGGTTTCACACACACACACACACACACTCATATACACATCATCCGTCAAATTATCATCTCAAAATGTTAAAATTAAGTTTTGCAAAAAGCATCAACATTTGAAACATTAGGGAGTCATATTTTCAGACCAAAAAACATCAAGTCATTTTTTCAGACCAACCCTTGCATAAGCCCTATAGATCTATATGTCTAAATCACCAATACACAAATAATCCAAGATGATTCAAGCCGTTGTCATGATAATTTTTATTTCTAGTTTATGCAACACTCATTTACATGTAATTGCTGGTACAGATTTTTATAAGACACGCTGGCATAGATCTCCAAATGTCTTAATTGTTTGGTGCTGCAACTAAATATACCATTATATAGTTATTTCATACATCTTGTGTAGTTTGAAATAAATGTTCTTTAAGATACTTACCCACTGTTAATAACATTCACTGTTTTACTTTTGTGCTGTGAATTTTTCACAAGATTAAAGACACCTGTTCAACAATTAAATAAGATTGAGCTTTGCTCACAGGCGTGGCCAGGACTTTTCAATAGGGGGGCCACAGGGGTGTCAATCCGTGTTCATGATCGGGGGGGGGTTGACCGGCAAGGGAGCGCAGCCAGTGGCGTATCTATAGGGATTATGGCACCCGGGGAAAAAATGATGTCCCCCCCCCCCCACCCCGAGTGCCTAAACCTATCTACGTCAGCGAGGGAGCAAAGCGACCGAGTGGCAAATTTTTCAATTTTTAACCGTAAAAACACGCAATTTCTTGTGCATTTTACCCAGGAAATTTTGCAATTGAGCGGTAGAGAAGCTTGAATTTTATGCATAAGCGGTTTTCTATTCACTCACTTCTACAATCGGGAGCAAAACTAACGAAAACCCTGAAAGGCTTGAGAAAGAGTCGAGAAATTCAGCAAGGGTACCTGAAGTTGAGATTTCTTTCAAAAGTTGAACCTTTGCAAATGCTGTTTTATACACTTTATTTATCTTACATCGGGGGCGCAATATTTAGCAGAGACATTCATGATATATCGGGCAAAGCAATTACATCTTTATTTTTTCAAATTTTGAACCCTTTAAGCTATTTAAGAACAATATAGGCCTACTGGGGGCGCGAAATTACGAGATCCTGAAAGCGACCGAGCTTTCGAAAATTTTCGCATTTCAAACCTTCAAAAACTAGATTTTTAGTGCATTAACAGGCCATTACCCTCACCTCATATTTTGGAGGGATATATACCCCTACCGCCCCCCTCCCGGGATCGACACCCACTGGTGGGGGGCCAGACGTGAAGGATCCAACCGCACAGCCAGGATGTCATTTTAGGGGGCGGTTGTGAGCACGCGAAGAGTGCGAAATTGGTGCGTGCTCCCCAGGGGTGGGTGCAGGGAGGGGGAAGTTTCCCCCCTCCCGTGCGAAGCGCGAAAGCTCTGACGTTTTATAGCAAATTTGAGAGAAACATAACTGCTCGTAGCACCCCCTTTTTTTATGGAAAAAGTTATTTCGAGGTCAGGACTGCTTTACAGTTATTTGGGCGTAATACTGCACTGCAACAGGGATGGGTGCAGGGAGGGGGTTCCCCCTTCCCGCGAGAAGCGCGAAAGCTCTGACATTTTAGCAAATTTGAGAGAAAGATAACGGCTTGTAGCAAACAAACTTTTAGGCGGAAAGTTATAGTTCGACGAACAGACTGCTTTTCAATTATTTGGAGCAATATTGCACGGTATGTAACTGGGGTGGGTGCAGGAAGAAGCTAGGAGTTTCCCTCCTTCCCGCGCGTAGCGCGAAAGCTCTAACGTTTTAGCACCTTTTTAGGCGGAATGTTAGTTCGACGCCCTGCCTGCTTTTCAGTTATTTTGGACGTAATACTGCACTGTAACAAGGATTGGTGCAGGGAGTGGGAGTTTCCCCCTTCCCGCGCAAAGCGCGAAAGCTCTGACGTTTTAGCAAATTTAAGAGAAAGAAAACGGCATGTAGCAAACAATTTGTTTAGGCGGAAAGTTATAGTTCGACGCCATGACTGCTTTTCAATTATTTGGAGCAATATTGCACGGTATGTAACTGGGGTGGGTGCAGGAAGAAGCTAGGAGTTTCCCTCCTTCCCGCGCGTAGCGCGAAAGCTCTAACGTTTTAGCACCTTTTTAGGCGGAATGTTAGTTCGACGCCCTGCCTGCTTTTCAGTTATTTTGGACGTAATACTGCACTGTAACAAGGATTGGTGCAGGGAGTGGGAGTTTCCCCCTTCCCGCGCGAAGCGCGAAAGCTCTGAAGTTTTAGCAAATTTAAGAGAAAGAAAACGGCATGTAGCAAACAATTTGTTTAGGCGGAAAGTTATAGTTCGACGCCATGACTGCTTTTCAGTTATTAGGACGCAATACTGCACTGTATGTGACACGGGTTGGTGCAGGGAGAGGAGAGTTATTTCCTCCTTTCCGCGCGAAGCACAAAAACTTTGACGTTTTTGCAAAATTTGAGAGAATGGTAACGACTTGAGCGCCTTTTTAACCCTTTTTCTCTCACTTCTCCCGCTTTTTCGCCCTCGCTTTTTTTTTAGTGGCTGAATAGGGAGGGGGGCATGGCCCCCTTGTGCCCCCTGTCTACCCCAGTAGTTGTTATTAGTTATGCATTAGTTGTAGAAGTGAATGAAAGTAGTAAGTTTGTAGTTTAGACAGTGTAACATTCACAGTGCCCTGATTATAAACACGATTTCAAAGGCATCTTTTTCACAATAAATATCACATCAAAATATAATTAAATCTTAGTTTTTGCAAAAGGCATCAAGCATTAGTGAGGGTTAGTGAGTCGTATTTTCAGACCAATCATTGCATGTCTAAAATGCACAAACTAATCCAAATATTATATCAAACCGTTGTCATAATAATGATTTTCTAGTTCTAGTTTCTGCAAATTCTCATCACCTGTAAAGGTTGTGCTATCATAAAGTGTATGAGGTAATTATTTAATTCTTAATACAGAATTTATAAGACACACTGTCACCTCCAAACGTCTTGTTTGTTAAAGAGGCAATGTACAAGTGCACAGCATCTTTACTCATTTCATACATTTTGTTGGGAGCTTTTGCAAAATATTCATGTAGATACATACCCAATGTTAATAACATTTTGTTGGGAGCTTGAGCAAAATATTCATGAAGATACATATCCAATGTTAAAGGGGAATAAAAGGCAACAAACATTAGCCTATAATCATGTAGATAATTGTCAGCCTATTACAAATATCTGGAAATTACTCCCATTTGATTATTTAAGAAGGAGAACAGTGTCTCCAAAAGTTGCATTTTCCTTGCTTGACATTATCTCATGGGGGCTGCCATTTTCTTTACAAAGTAATGTCAGAGCAGTTCTATTTGTGAGATACCCACTGACCTATACACTAGCTACCATGACACTCGTGATCAGCTGTGGAATGCATGACACTGGATTTTCTCATAATAAACCATTTTTGTAGTCATGTCCATTCAAATGAAGATACTTTTATCCTGTCATATAACCTATTTGTGTCAAGATATTTGGTTCAGCTGTTTCTTTTGTTAAGCAGGATTTGGCATGCACTTGTAAGTTGCTTGGTCTGACAAAGGTTTGTCAATTTTTCAAAGAAGTGACAAAGACCTACAACTGCTTTTAGATATCACCTGTGGGAGACAATGGGGGTACCAAGATGGCTGCCATTTTGCATGGGTGGCTTTAGTTGTACAAAAGCTATTCATTATGCAACATCTTATCCATTGTGTACAGGTAAATGGACATGTACCGCAATGACATCACAGTTTTTTCAAAATGGCAGCCCCCATGGAATAATATCTAGCAAGAAATCTGCAAACTTTAGAGAGACTGTTCTCCTTACTGAGTAATCAAATCAAAGTATTTTCAAGATATTTTGAACAGGCTGACAATTTTCCACATGATTATCAGCTAATGTATGTTGAGTTTCATTCTCCTTTAATAACATTTTTTTTAAAACTTTTTTTTGATGTGCAAACAGTGCAGTTTTGGTAATTGAACACAACGAACTGTTTAACAATTAACTACAACTGAGTTGTGCTTTTTGAGACCTGAATTCGTTTTAGAAGTGCAAAGATGAGTATAGATTTGAAGTTCATACAATGTAACAGTCACATTGCCCTGATTATACACGCACATCCAAAAGTATTTCGATATTTTACTGAGGAAAACTGCAGAGAAACAACATATGAACACAATATATTTGTTTAGAATTGTTCTTTGAAATAAATCCCTCAAAAAGTTCTGCAATTCTAAGTGCTTATGCAATAAAAATATAGGGCCTATGCATAGGGATGTTGCACCCACAAATGTAATAACGTTATATATTTTGTATGTACGGCGCATTCATGAGCTATGATGATGGCCTAGCGGCTATATAGGACTAGCATATAGCCAGCTCGCGCCTAGCCTAGCAGATAGCCTCGCAGCTAGCCTCGCACTTGCTACCTAGCCGCGCCGGCCAGTGGCCTCGGGCTGGGCACACGCCGTCCGCCACATGCACATCACACGCGCGCCGCGGGCCTGGCCGGATATGGATCGGATGTACGTAAAAAATAATACGCAATCATACTGCAAGTTTGAGTATATGGATCGCCAACACAAATTAATTCTGTGGAACACAACTCACAGAGTATGAATTTCGACGATTTTTCATAAATTTCATACAATTCTTCTTTTTTTTCCCCTATATATATTTTTTTTTAAATTTTAAAACCTGATAATTTCTTTTAAGTATACGCGCGTATACCCGAAAAAGTCAAATTTCTTTTTTATGTATACGGCGTATACAAGCGTATACGCTCCACTACACCACTGCACACAGGTAATACATTTTAAAAACGTACATTTAAACCTTAGGTCCTCAATAAAATACGATGTACGGTATATATACAGTATACTTCGTAGTGCCTTAATATTTACAAATTTTGAAAGGAGTTTCAATTTACAGAAATGACTGAATCTTGTTGCACAATGTGTATATGCCTGTAGGCCTTTGTGCTAGGATGGTCAACCAAATTGCCTGTAAATGCTCAGGATTTCACTTCCCGAAAATACTTGAGCAAGAAAAATAATGCATTAATTATCCTTACTACAGTCATTCACCTCATACGCTATGTATTCCTTCCAATTGATATCATCTTTATTACTCTCTGAAAAGAGTGTAAATAATCACAAAAAAGACTACTTCATTCATGAGATCATCTCATCTTCACTGTCTTGATGCAGATTCCACGATTAATATGCAAAATACTTCAGCCTGTAAATTGTGCAAGATTTCCATGCATGTCGATAGGAAATTTTGAAAAAAAGGACCATTTGAAAACATTTTCTTCTTTATCTAGCAAGCTGAAACCCCAGTGGGTACATACATACATACAGGGCAGATTTTGTGTGATATTTGATACTCTTTTTTTTATACAAAAACTGTTGACAGAGAAACATAACAGCCAGGGGGTGAATTCTCAGGAGTTATTCTCCTGTTTTCTAATGACTTGAAAGATCAATAGAACAGAGTGATATGATCTCACTGGAATGAATTTTGATCCTACACGTACATCACAACTATCCATTAAACATCTTAAATGAGGGTCGTCAACCTGAAAAACTTTGCACTGTAGAGAAAACTGAAATATATAAATTTATTATATATTTATAACAGATCACTGGTTTTATAATTACAATGTTAAAATGTAAAATATGTTGATGATTCAAACAGAGCCCTTAAGTGATACACAGTTATTATTAAGATTCTGAAATTAGTGACAATTACAGGTATATGAAAGGTAATAATGATTATAAATGCAATTTAAACATCATTTTTAGTTGTATTGGGACCAAATTAGTCTCATCGATTATTCTGGAAACTGTGATAATGCATGTTTAATACTATCCTTGAGTAGGTCTAAGCCATACCCACCCACTAGCATAAAAACCGGTTTGAAATCAAATCGACTTGTTAGCATGTTTGGCGACTTCTAAATTGCTTGTAAATTCTTTCCTCAAGGTATAGCTCTTTATTATGAATAGGAACATATACCTTGAGGGCTCAAAAGACATAATCTTAAATGTTCTTTAAAAAGTTTACAGAAATCTCTGATCTCTCATCAGCATTTTGGGAAATGGGACAGGATCCACTGGCTATTAACTCTGGATATATTTTTTTGACAATAAAGAAATTCTGAGCTACATGTTCTCTAAAGAAAAGCAAATTTCTAGCATGGGATATTTTGTCTTAAGTAGCAGTTTCAAAAGAGATGCATGAAAATACCAGAATCAAAAGGTTATGCTTAAATACAAAAGTGCTTTAACTTTTCACAGATATAGAGGGGTTTTGAAAAGTATTCAAAGTATTGGAAAAATGATAAAAAAGGCAATGGTTTCAAGCTCTGTTAATAAGAATGCAAATAACCCTACATGTACATTATGGCTTGTTCTATAATTTGAGTATTCTGAGTTGCATATTTTTAACCTTAAAACAAAGATAAACCCTTGGATTAAAAGGATCTAAATGTCGATAACAAATACTTTGTGAGTTTGGCGGGAAGGAAGCATTATAGACCTACAATATAAACGTAGTTTGAAAAGGAATGAAAGATTTTTCCCCAGGACCGTTTTTGTTCATTGAAATGCACTCAGGTTGAAAAGACCCTTATTTGTTGAGTATGATTTGGTTTGTTGCATTTTACAAATTGTTGGCAGTCAGGGGGCAATGTGTTTATGAGCACTAAATTGGTTGAAAGCTTAATCTGATCTTCTTTTACTGTGTCTTTATATGTCGCCCTTTCTTTCCTCTACTGCTGAAGGCAAATCTTTGACAATAGACAACCTCTGAGGTTACATAGATTATGAAGTTAATAATACGATTGCTGACTTTAATATACATGTACTCACTGGATTACCGTAAGCAGAATTATAGGCATTCCACATACTATAATCTGCAATTAGCCTATTTTCCTACAGATACAGAACTGTAGGTGGACAGCATCTATCAATTCAAGAATCAAGTTTTGTTCTTTTCTATCTGTTTTGCTATGAAAGATTAACAAACATTGATAACTGAAATTGTTTAGGTAAAAGGATTCTTATAGCCAAATATGGGCATACCTGCCATATACATCATGTATGTAGGCCTATCGAGATATTTTTAGAACAATCTCACTCAGACAATAAAGATTTTCATAGACAAGTGTTTGGGACTCCATCATGTACAAATTAGATAAAGCACATTCACCTCTGTTCATTATATATTCAATCATAAAAAGTACCAATAAAAAACATTTTAATCATATGATATTTATTCACACCAAATAACATGTAGGCCTACGTCTTATGCAGTTTCACGTTTCCACATAGGCATTACTGTGCATACTGCATCAATTTCAGTACAAGGGGGTTTGCTCAGTGTATAGTGCTTTTAATACGCTTCTTTCAGAATGTCAATTCCACTCACATTCTTGTCTTCTCCATCTTCAGAAGAACCTCCAATCTGAGGACTGGAAGTATGGAAGCCACCTGCCATCCATTCATCGCTTCTCTCTCTCCCTCTCTGACCCTTCAAGCTAACTGGGCCAATCAACAAAGGAATGTCGAATTGCCATAGCAACCGTGCAGGGATCGCCTCAACAGAGTGAAATCTTACACTTAGGGTTGAAGGATAAGTCAAAAAGCTACATTTTTGGTAGTAGGCCTACATTTACACCAAAATTAAGGACACTACAATCTCCATGCCAAAATCAAGAGGATCATTCTATACAATCAACAAATACAGCAAAAGGTATAGCCTATGAGTCTGAAGCTTCAGGTAAAAGGAATAAACCTATACAGTAAATATTGAGAAGAGATGTACAGGCTTACATGTAAATGAGCATTAGATTACAAGCAGAACATTGAATTTGATTGAATTTATTAACAACACATCACATAAATGACAGTATACTGAACAAGATTTGTACTTGTCATGTACAATGTTAAACTCCAAGTTCTGTACAGTCTAAACAAACTAGAAATGAATTAAAATTTTATTAAGATAAATATTGCACTTGCTTGAAGAACCATATGCATTTGGCAACTATCAAGTAGTCTTGGTATAATGTGCTAGAGCCTATATAGAGGAGAGGGGCTGCACTAAACTTTAAAACCCTACGGTTTATTGTTCATTTAGAAAATATTGTTAGGTCTTCTGTAATCCCAAGACTCTTCAGTTCAATCTTCACTTTATCCAAGAACTTCCCTTTCTCCATCTTCTCAAAGTCCTGCTTGTGCCAACATGTTCTCTAGGGTTGGATGGCAATGAGCCAAAAGCTACTGGAACTTTGTTGAAACCAAAGACCACTGTTGGTAGAAAATCCAAATCCCAAACAGAAAGAAGAATGTGAAATATTTTGGGCTCTACATACGAAACTGTACATGGGACTTAATAGTCTACATTAAAAAAAAAAAAAATTTCACTGGTAATCAGGCATAAAAGCTGAGATGATCTGGTTTGAAATAGGTGCCTACATAATATGGTAAAACAAAAATAAAATACATGGGAGCAGTGAGTGATTCAGCTCTGGAAAGCTCTCAAAAAGCTGGAGAAACTCAAACAAGCTGTAGTATAAAACAAAGGAATAAATTAAACTTCCTGTGCCAAAGTCTCATTTTTTGAAGGAAAATCCAAAAAGAGCTCTTGTAAAAAAAAAAAGGGAAAGGTAAACAACATAATTCAAGCATATTGTACAATATACGTTCGACAAAATTCTGGCATTTTGAGAAGTTTCATGCATAAGAAACTGTTTAGATAGGCTAGGATGTTGCTCTTTCTTTAAGAAGATATTCTGTGTTCACTAAAAATAATGCAACTAATTTTCATTTCATTTTGGGGAAAAATTGACAATTGTATTTTCTTCTTGTGAAATTTCATCCCCTTAACTTCTATTAGTAGTGCATTATTTTATATTTAGTCTTAAATAGTACCTTAAAGAAGACGATACATGTAACCTGGCTGAAACGAAGGAATCTCATTCCTTGGAACCGTGCCGAGTTCTTGGGAGAACATGATTGGAAATGTCTGGGGAATTCAAAGCATCTGAAACAAGGGGATGGTTTGACAGGGTACAACTGCAGAAGTGAAGTAGAGCTCACTTGAATCACAAATACAGATACATGTACTAATATTATACACTGTACATCAGAAATATTCAATAGGCTCTAAAACAGACATGAGCACTGAGCATCCAAGTTGAGTATAGAAGAGAAAACCTTCAAAAACACATATAAATGATTAATTCTCAAACTATCAGTATCAAACCAACATCAAAATCCATTCCTTTTATGTCGTTTTCACAAAGGTACATTGTCAAGTCAAGGGCAGGGTATGCCAACAAGCATTTCCATATATATCAATGATTATTCACACAGAAAAATGAATTCAATTAATCAATCTAATCCATTAGTATAACAAATCAATCAACCAATCAAACAGTATTTATCACCGTACAATAAACTACAATGCAATTACACTGTTTACATTTCACCAATGAAATACTTGAGTGCCAGGTGTGTCAAGTGTGACAGACTTGAGCACTATACAAGAGCCCACTATTATCATTATCATTCTTTATATAAAAACTTTTGAAACATCCATTTCATGATAAACAATACATCTCTACATTCCTTGCTAAAAATATTCCAGCAATCGATACTGAAGTGAGACACCAGTCTTGCTATTTATGAAGAGCCAAAGACTCCATTCTATAGCTACTGTACGTTCATATATTACAGGACTTGTGGTTTCAAAACTTTAAAGTTAGTGAAACTTATGTTAACGAAACAACGACGAGGGTTCAGGAAGGCCCAAAACAGCGATGCTCGTTGTTCTGAGATTACAAGTCTAGCAATCATAGTTTAACATGAACAGAGAGGTCATCGTTAACAACGAGTTTGCTAAACTTAAAGTTTATTCTGTCCACACAGTCCATAACTATGAGGAAGGACCCCCGCTGCATGTGGTTTCGGCGTTAACTACAAGCTCGCTTGTGGTCTGAACTATGTCAGTAAACTTAAAGTTTCGAAACTACAAGATAACTTAAAGTTTTGAAACTACAAGCAAAACTTAAAAGTTTAGCTCCCTCCATGTGAACCTGACTACTATTTGCATACTACATGACATTCACACCTGGTAAGATAATTGGTGCCAGTTCATGGAAGACACAAGGAGAAGGCAAACTAACATAGAATTCAAGGTTGACAGAGTTCAAAAGGGCAAAAATAACACTCCCACAAAATTCTAACAGATGCTTTGCAACAGGCGATTACTATGGAATATTATCGTTTTCTTGCACAATCCAATCCCTGGTTGAATGTTCTATTTGTTTATCAAACAAGGCATGTACCTCTGTATGAATGTGAGATTGGTAGAGTGAGACTAGAGATAGATAGTATGACGAGAAAGAGAGAAATCTATAAAGATAAATTACTGTCAATTTATAATTGTTTGAGTATCTGTACATGTAAGCCTAGACACATGTACATAATGTACATCTGCTATTGGATTGTCCTCTTGATGATGAGAATACTTCATGTCAACTGATACATGTTGCCACAGCTATGGGCTTGAATACTACAGTCAAACCTGCTTTAGCGACCACCTGTCAATAAAGACCACAATTTTGACTTCCCTTCAGAACTTCAGAAGTGTTTCTCAACGAAATGTGTGTTAAAGGAACCTGTACATGAAGACCGCTTTTTATGTCTCCCTTGAGCAGTCTTTATATATCCATATATGTATATATATACAGGTTTCAATACAGTATGTATGCTTCCGGGAATAAGATGGATCATACATGATGTAGGCTTACATTATAGAATAAGACAAAGTTCACTCTTAAGCAAAACGATTAAAATCCTCATACAACATTTTTAACTAGAAGTATCACTGAAGATGATGATTAATACCCCCGCCCCGTGACAACAGCCTTTCTTGACTTTTGGTCGAAAACTGAGGAAGTAGTTCGATCCGCAAGATTTTTCTCTGATTTACTGCCATAGATATGCCGTTTCCATGGCAACGCAGCTTCCGACACATCCAAAAAATATGTCTTGCACATCTTCCCACCAAGACCAATGTGTGTACCAAATTTCTTGACTTTTGGTCGAAAACTGAGGAAGTAGTTCGATCCGCAAGATTTTTCCCTGATTTACTGTTATAGATATGCAATTTCCATGGCAACGCAGATTCCGACACATCAAAAAAATATGTTGTACACATCTTCCCAGTAAGACCAATGTGTGTACCAAATTTCATGACTTTCGGTCAAAAACTGAGGAAGTAGTTCGATCCGCAAGGTGTTTCCTTGATTTTCTGCCATAAATATGCCGTTACCATGGCAACGCACATTCCGACTCATCCGAAAAATATGTCTTGCACATCTTCCCACCAAGACCAATGTGTGTACCAAATTTCATGAGCTTTGGTCGAAAACTGAGAAAGTAGTTCGATCCGCAAGATTTGCAACAGACCGACCGCCCGACCGACCGCCCAACCATTGACTGATTCCTATATACCCCCTTCAAACTTCGTTTGGCGGGGGTATAAATATTCAAAACTGTGTGCAGAAAAACCACATACATGTACATTTTATCAACGCTTTAGTTATGGCTACAAATCACAAGCAAACCCATGTGTGCATAATGCAGAAAAACGTCACATACATGTACATTTTATCAACGCTTTAGTTATGGCTACAAATCACAAGCAAACCCATGTGTGCATAATGTAATGGAAGAGGGAGCAAGAAAGCCTTCTCATTGTCTTTTCTATTTCAAACACAAGGCAGTTTGTTTGAGTCTGATATCATACATGTATACTGAACTAAATTCTTCAATAAACTTTGCTTTAGCTTTGAAGAACGAAGCACGAAATTAAATAAGAGCGAGTTAGAAATATGTGGATGTACACAAACCAAGAAATAATATAGGTGTTAGAGGAACTAGTTATCAATATCATTTGTAGAGGTTAGCAAAAGTACATTCTACTTTTGCAACACAAATATATTCAGGTGCCATATTCAAATAATCTCCTTTGACCAAAAACAGGAAATTTTCACAGTTGGTGACCTGAAGTATGGCCTTATCCATTTCACAAATATGTGCTTTGGCAAGGTCTGTAAATATAGAGGGTAAAGTATGAATTATAAACTCAAAGGGAAAAAATATTCCAATCTGACTGAAACTACATTGTTTTGATCACTAAAATACATTTTTGAAGGGAATACCTGCATGTTGTCCTTAACTACATGTATGCATTGGTATTAATATATTTAGGTCAGTGCGATCTTGACCATTAGTAGACATAGCTTTGAACTTTTGATAAGTCCATAGTGACTGACCATCAAGTACAAATATTGTCAGATCATAACTGACCCTTGTGGAATGTGACCTTTCTGAAACGTATAAACCATTTAACCCAAATATTTAATGATAAGCTCAGCTTTATTTTTCCCTAACCCTTTCCCCAGTTGATGGACACATGAAATACCAAAAATCACCCTGTACATGTAGTTGTGTTCACACTTCATCCCTGGTAATGAGGTCCATAAATGCATGTGTGAACAAAGGTAAATATATTGAATTTCATCACTATTTTGATTTTAACCATTATCACACTTGCCAGTGGCATCTACATGTACCAAGCAGTATGCAATCAGTATCTTTAGTACTGCCAAAAGAGCTTCAACAATTTCATCCTGGTTAGAAATAATCAAGTACATGTACAATGAAAGCATAGTCAACACATTTCATTGTCAAAATCCTGTTCACTACCATGACTAAATATTACTTTTAACCCCTGTAAGTGGTTAAACCACTGTAGGCAAATATTTGAAGGGCACAAAGATTGAAAAAATCCCTTTTTTAAGACCCCATGTCTGAACATGAAGCTAATTGGTCTGAACAAGACGAAGGATTTGTTTTTGAACGTGATTAGATTATAATTTTTATAACAATATTCCCATTTTTTTCTAAGCAATCAGAGGTTAACATTATACAACCATGAAGCCCATTATACCAATGAAGTAATCTACATTCATAGAGAATCTACCTGATACTGGTATAGCTACATGTACATAGTGATTTGATTTACAATTCTGTATGTGGGCTACAAACTGAATTGTTAATCGTTTAATCATCCAGATCAATGAAACATAGAAGGCAATCTCTTCTCCATTTTGTTATTCAAAGGCACCTTTTAGAGCATGATCAGTGTTGTTATGACACATCCTCCTTTCACAAAATATCAAATATAATTGAAAGTGATTTTAAAGTAAACTTCTGAAAAAGGATTTCTGGAATCCACCATTTCGTAACCGACTGCCTTCTCCCAGGTCAGCTATTCATACATGTACATGTACACCTGTCAGTTCATATAGCAATAGTGATAATGCTTTCAACCCTATCGTGAAATATTTACACAATGCATTGCACAATTAAAGTACAACTTGGTATTTTGAAACATCAAATATCATAGAAAACTGAGCAATCCTGCTAACGAAAACAGTACTACACGAAGTGGACCAAAGTTTCCGACTGCAAAATACTGTCAGTGCCACTCTACAATGCGAGTGGGGCAAGCAGCCATTGTAATGCAAATGAAAAGGCCCTCTGCCAAGCTTGAATCACAACCTTTGTGTCCCCTGAATAATAGATCCTACATTGGTGACATTCCAGAGGCTGCATTTATGCCTACTGAAGCATGCAACGCAGCATGACAAAGTAAAACAGGAATCAGGGGGAGGGAAAGAAATATGAGGTGGAAAAAGATGAATTTGTTTGTGGCCCTGCTTTCTCATACACCTCAGTCAGATTGTTGAACCTAAACCTTTTCTCCTAATCCCCCCCCCCCCCTTCAGAAGACGTCAGATGATTTTAGAAAAGAAATGACACTACCAGGGGTCCTGGGTAGAATATTCTGCAGACGACTCCTTTGGTAAAACTGAATGTACAGTGTACTCTTTAAAACAAATTTTCTTCACTTTTTGGTAAAAAGTGTGTTTTTGTTTTTGTTCTAGGGTTAAAGCAGTCTCTTCCCCAGCAGCAATATTGAAGCAAAAGCCTGTAATAAGCAATCAATGGCAAGGTTTATGGATTCCACCCTGTATTTGTGTCCTATTTCATGAAAAATACAACAAAGCTGGACACATGTTTGTGCTGAATAAAAAAGACCCTCTGATTGATCAAAGCTACTGATTCACAGATATCACTCTCAATTTTAGCTTGAATAAATGTCTGAACATATCATTGTGTGCTCATGCCATTTAATACATGAATGTATTGTAGTTTAATAAATTAAACCACATTCAGTTCTACATAAAGAAGGTGTGAAAAAACACTGAAAAAAGATTCCAAGTACCAGTATCGTACAATTTTCAGCCAGTTCAACCCCCCCCCCCCACCAAAAAAAAAAAAATGTAGGTACTGCCTTCCATGCAGCAATAGAATTAAGCTTATTTAATCAGACCAGATAATGTTTACCTCCAGATAAAGATATTCTTTGTAGAGTAATCAATTCTGATAGAATGCATGCTCTTGAAATACCAAGGGGCATTATCAAAGATATGGAGGTGGTACTTCACTTAATTCTATAAAAATTACAACACTACCTTTCAAAAAATAGAAATGCAATAATTCCTTATTGCTTCCTTTTAAATAGGTACCTTTCAATATATTAAAAAATATAAATATGGCGCATCATACTCAATAGGCCTTGTGGTGTTGTGGTCTAGTGGATAAGTCACTACACAGTAGAACACAGGGTACTGGGTTCGAATCCTAGCCAGGCGCTAATGTTCTTTGGTACGACATTAATGTACATGTATATTTGCCACTCTCGACCCAGGTGAAGTAAATGGGTATTTATGGATTTTATGGAATTTATTCCTTGAAGCTTCAGCACCTTCAATAGGGCAGCTGAGCTGAGCCGGTGTAATAATCCAAAGCTCTTTTGAAGCGCATCTAGATATTGATATAAATGTAATATGCGGTATACAAGAACCGAGAAGTGTTATACAGAACAATTGCATTAAATGCCATAAAAAAAATTAAGAGGTTAAAGTTACATAAACCTAAAGCAGCTTCATCTTAATCTTCGAAAAAAATATAATTCACAAGCATACATTGAACTACTGCATGTAGCAATCAATCTATAAACTAGATTAATTCTCGACTGCGCGCAGTCGAAATTTATGCCACCGCCCTTGCCAGATCAGAAATATATCGCACATTCACGTTGATTTGTTTTAAATTTTGAATGAACCAGGATATAAAGCCTCTAATAACATGTTAATTGACCTCTTTGACATTTGACCTTACATGTACACCTTATAACCCCAAAACCTGATCACTTTACTTCCTCCTAGTCATGAATACAAAATAGTTGAGATATAAGGTAAAAAAACCCCATAAATTTCACATACACCTGTATAATGACCTCTTGACCTACATACCCAAAAATCTAATCAGATCGTCTTCCTATGATACATGCTAGCACCAAGTTTGAAGTTCATACCTCAAATGGTTCTTGAGTTATCGAGAACGAGGTTAACATATGAAATTTCAGAAATTGGCCAGTGACCTTGACCTACGTGCCCCAAAATCTAATCAGATTGTCTTCCTATGGTGATACATACTATACATGTACATACTAGCACCAAGTTCGAAGTTCATACCTCAAATGGTTCTTGAGTTATCGCAAGAACGAGGTTAACACCTGAAATTTCAGAAATTGGCCTCTGTGACTACGTACCCCAAAATCTAATCAGATTGTATTCCTATAATGATACATGCTGGCACCAAGTTTGAAGTTCATACCTCAAATGGTTCTTGAGTTATCGCTAGAATGAGGCTAACACCTGAAATTTCAGAAATTGGCCTCTGTGACCTTGACCTTTACCTTTGACCTACGTACCCCGAAATCTAATCAGATTGTATTCCTATGATACATGCTGGCACCAAGTTTGAAGTTCATACCTCAAATGGTTCTTGAGTTATCGCTAGAATGAGACTAACACCTGAAATTTCAGAAATTGGCCTTTGTGACCTTGACCTTTGACCTACGTACCCTAAAATCTAATCAGATCGTCTTCCTATGGTGATACATACTAGCACCAAGTTTGAAGTTCATACCTCAAATTGTTCTTGAGTTATCACGAGAATGAGGCTAACACCTGAAATTTACTAGCACCAAGTTTGAAGTTCATACCTCAAATGGTTCTTGAGTTATCGCTAGAATGAGACTAACACCTGAAATTTCAGAAATTGGCCTTTGTGACCTTGACCTTTGACCTACGTACCCTAAAATCTAATCAGATCGTCTTCCTATGGTGATACATACTAGCACCAAGTTTGAAGTTCATACCTCAAATTGTTCTTGAGTTATCACGAGAATGAGGCTAACACCTGAAATTTCAGAAATTGGCCTCTGTGACCTTGACCTTTGACCTACATACCCCAAAATCTAATCAGATTGTCTTCCTATTGTGATACATACTAGTACCAAGTTTGAAGTTCATACCTCATGTGGTTCCTGAGTTATCGCTAGAACGAGAAAGCGGGACGGATGGACAGACAAGCCGAAAACATTAAAGGAGAATGAAACCCTGGGGAAATATCCATTTTAATGAAAAGATAGTAAAGAGAGAAGCAATTTAAAAAAAGTTCCATCAAAATCGGTTAAGAAATGAAAAAGTTGTGAAAGTTTGAAAAGTCTCGATTTACTTTCTATGGCGATCCTCAAATTGGCTATTTGCTTCAATGTGGCAGGTTTTTGTGGACAACTCTCCATATGTTTTGTACACAAAATTTCAGATTTTCTCCATTATCTCTCAAGGTACAGCTTGTCTCTTTTTTAGCTCTATGTATATCATGGTAAAATGTATTTTACACAACATATGTTGAGGTCACAAAGAGACAAGTAGCATCTTTAGAGATAATGGAGAAAATATGAAATTTTGTTTACAAAACATATGGAGAGTTGTCCACAAAAACCTGCCACATTGAAGCAAATAGCCAATTTGAGGATCGCCATAGAAAGTAAATCGAGACTTTTCAAACTTTCACAACTTTTTCATTTCTTAACCGATTTTGATGGAACTTTTTTTAAATTGCTTCTCTCTTTACTATCTTTTCATTAAAATGGATATTTCCCCAGGGTTTCATTCTCCTTTAAATGCCTCCGGGCACCACCTATGGTGGGCGGAGGCATAAAAATCAACAAAAATTCATTGTATCAGTGACTTTCTATAACATTTCAGAAAACATTGTAAATGGCACAAACATGAATATGTCATATATTAAGCATTATAAATATAATATTGAAAAAGGTAAGCTTTCATTTTTAATGTCAAAGAATAGTACAGATTATGAAAGGAGCCCAATAATAACACATGTATGATGTATCTTATTGACAGACCTCTTATCTGGGGAGCGTTTCATCAAACGTTTTGTCAGTGATTTTCACCGACAAATTTGCTCTCAGCCAAGCAGATGCAAGGATTTCAGTAGCTTATAACAGTTGTCTGTAAAAATCACTCACAAAACGCTTGATGAAACACTCCCTGGATTACACATACAACTAAAACAATCCCAATATTGTTATAAAATACAAACTTATGAGAAACTCATTTGCACATTTTTTTTTCCATTGATAGCTTCTATACTGTATAACAAACAAACATGAACAAATTGGTTTTCGTACTGGGCAATCAACATACATGGCCTTGCTTGAATTTATAAACTGTATTATTTCTGCTTTAGAAAACTATAGATTTTTTTGACCTTTCAAAGTCATTTGATAGTTTAGATCATGATATCCTTTTGAGAAAATTATATTATTATGGTCTACGAAGAGTTACTTGAGTGATCAAAAGCAATTTTTACAGATCAATAATGTAAAATCCACCACTCTGAATGTCCCTGTTGTACAACAGGGTTCAATTTTAGACCCCTTGTTTTATTATATATCAATGATGTGCAATATGTTAGTAAATTAATTATCCTAATAATTTTTGCAGATAACACCAACTTGTATATGACTGCAAAAAGTCAGACTGAAATGACAGAATTATGAAATATCCAAAATTAATATGGATTATGGCCAATAAATTATAATAATTTCAAGTAAAATTAATTATATGATATCAAAAAACAAAAATAGATAACTAAATGATGTACCTAAGGCTAAGTATAATAGTTTTTAATAAAATTAACATTAAAATACAATAATAATAATAATATTAATAATAAGCATTAAACATATTCAAACATTTTAGCTAATAATTAATATTATTTAGCAAAGTTTGGTATGGCGATTTGATCTGTTTTTAAGCATAGATTCTTTAAAAAAAAAATCACAATCATCATGAACATACAATGAATAGGCCTACTCCATAATGTAGTTGAAGTCTACAAGCAGTATTTGCACGGCTCACGAAATTCAAACTCATCCGTTCCTCCGGCGTCGAAGCCTCGTACCTCCTTGGAGCTACATGTACTACCAATCTGTCGGTTTCGCTTCAAATGGCGTCGCACAACTCAGCCGTAATGTGGTCGCATACTGTACGCTGCAGAAACACCTGTAATTGTAACACTAACAAAGAGCATTCGTTTTTTCTTACCGATTTCTCTTGCTGCTTATATGATTCCAAATCTCAGGATGATGGAATACACATTCGTCCACGGAAATAATCAAAGACGTTCCTCGGGAAAACGAATTATTACAGCTCTCGTAAAAAATAGGTACCACTTCGAGATGCAAATTATGAATATGAGTAGTGCAGTCTCCTGTGCAACTCCGCATCGCATCTCACAACACAGCAATGTAATGGACCGCTAGCTATCAGCATAGAATGCATGGCCATATGGATGCAGCCGTAGGATGCAGCCAAGCCAGGATCGAGAGATCTCGCTCGTTTCCCGTAGTTTGCAGGCACAAACCCTGGTCAGTCGTAAAAGAAGAGTCTGCGCTGTAAAGACACAATGATTTTCTGATAAAGTGTCAAATTAGGGTCTGTGCTTGCAGACTACGTTTCCAGTACCATACCGTTTATAATACATGCATGAATCTGGAACACGTCTCTGGAAGCGTCGTGTTATTGTGCACTTCTAAGACAAAGATGGCGTAAATCCTCATTGGGCACTCCTTCGGAGGGCATACTGGTATGATCGAATCTCTTTGATTGGGCAATGGTAGTCCGAGCAGACGGCATTGATCAGTTTGTGCCACAACTTATCTCAAAATGATAAATCGCAAAATTGAAAGTGATCATGAAGAGAAACTAATCAATCTATCATTTCTTCCAAATATTGCAAACGACAAAAATTTGACTTGAGTGGAAAGAAAATAAAACAGGGCAAACAAAGTTCTATTTCTTGAATGATGACAAATCACCCTCGAAAATAAGAAAAGGGTCTGCTAGCAGAGCACATAGGTCCACCGGCACTGGCGTAGACAGGGGGGGGGGGCACCGGAGGGCCATGCCCCCCTATTCAGCCACTAAAAAAAAAGCGAGAGCGAGAGCGAAAAAGGCCTAAAAAGGGGGCTACAAGCCGTTATAATTATGGCTCTCAAAATTTGCTAAAACGTCAAAGTTTTCGCGCTTCGCGCGAGAAGGGGGGAAAATAACTCTCCTCTCCCTGCACCCACCCCTGTTACCATGGGTGTTGACCCCGGGGGATGGGGGTATATATAAAAAAAAAATTGAGGTGGGGGGATGGCCGGTATTATTACCCCCCCCCTCCAATATTTTTGGATTAATTATGATACATTAACTTAAAACTAATAATTATCCAAACTCATGATGTTTGATCTTGAAATACCATCACATTCTTTAATGATTAGAAGTAGGGAAATAAGAAATGCCATAATTTCAATGCGAAAATATCGTAGAAAATTTGTTCGCTCCCATTGTTCTTCTCAATTAAGGGTTAAGGGGTTCCGTCCATTGGCGTAGATCCGTGCATTTCTTCTTTCATTGAAAAACATTTTGGAATGCTCTAAAATGCAAGATTTATAGACAGATTTTTTGAAAAATTCCCTGATGTAGGAGGGGATACCCCCCCCTCCCCCCCCCCCCGCTCGGGCTCTTGGCTCAGTGGTGTATCTAGGGGGCAGGGGGGCACGTGCCCCGTGCAGCACTTGGAGGGGGCGCAAAAAACGCAAAGGAGAGAAGGAAAAATAGGGGGAAATGAATAAAAATCATAATATTTACGGATCACCCCCAAATCCGCAAGGTAAATGCACTAGAAATCTAGGTTTTGAAGGTTTGAAATGCGAAAATTTCCCAAAGCTCGGTCGCTTTGCTCCCTCGCATAATTATTTTCTTTCAGGATCTCGTAATTTCGCTCCCCCAGTATATAGTTCTTAAATAGCTTAAAGGGTGCAAAAAGTTTTAAAAAATAAAGATGTAATTGCTTTGCTCGCTATCATTATGTAAGTTTCATATGACTCCTGCTAAATATTGCGCTCCCAATATAGGATAAAGTGTATAAAACAGCATTTGGAAAGAAATCTCAACTTCAGGTCGCCTTGCTGAATTTCTCGACTCTTTCTCAAGCCTATAGGGTTTTTGTTAGTTCTGCTCCCGATTGTAGAAGTGAGTGAATAGAAAACCGTTTATCAATGTATAAAATTCGAGCTTCTCTACCGCTCAACTGTGGTGGTCAAATGCAAAATTTTCTGGGTAAAATACACAAGAAAATGTGTTTTTTAGTGTTAAATATTGAAAAATTTTCCGCTCGGTCGCTTTGCTCCCTCACTTGTACAATAACGTAGGGGGGGGGGGGCGCCTAACTTCATTGTTTGCCCCGGGTGCCATAATCCCTAGATATGCCACTGGCTTCGCTCCCTCGCATGTGAAATGTTGCGTCCAAATAATTGAAAAGCGGTCCGGGCGTCGAACTATAACTTTCCGCCTACAAAAATTGTTTGCTATAAGCCGTTATCTTTCTCTCAAATTTGCTAAAACGTCAGAGCGTCAGGGGGAAACTCCCCTTCCCTTCACCCACCCCTGTTACATACAGTGCAGTTTTGCGTCCAAAATAACTGAAAAGCAGCCAGGGCGTCAAACTAACATTCCGCCTAAAAGTAAAGGGTGCTAAAACGTGAGAAGTTTCGAGCTTCGCGCGCGGGAAGGGGAAACTCCTCCTCCCTGCACCCACCCCTGATACATACAGTGCAGTATATAATTGCGTCCAAAATAACTGAAAAGTAGCCAGTGCGTCGAACTAACATTCCGCCTAAATAAAGGGTGCTAAACCGTCAGAGCTCCCACAACCGCCCCGCCTAAAATGAAATCCTGGCTATGCGGTTGGATCCTTCACGTCTGCCCCCCCCCCCTATTGAAAAATCCTGGCTACGCCTGTGTCCACTGGTTCAATAGACATACACACTGTTAAAATACACATGTTTATATAGGCCTTTTCAAAATGAATTAGGAAAATATCAAAGTCATTCGGATATTGCTATTTTTGTTTGAATCTATATAGATGACTTCAATTTTAGTCAAATTGAAGAGTTTGGGGTTTAAAAATATTGAATAGATGTTCTGGGTTATTTTTAAACAAAATAAATTAACTGTCAAGAGAGTGCAATGCAAGAATCACTAGCGTACCCAAGGGGGGGGGGGGGCAGGCCCCTGGGAGCCGGGGGTGCACCCCTATAATTTTTTGAGGGGGTGTGCAGCACCTTTTTTGGGCTCACAACAACCCCAGTAACAAAATCGTTCCCAGGTGCCGGGGTGGGATGAGAGACTGCCCCCTGACAACTATTCCAAAAAAGGGAAGGTTATCGGGTTCATGAAAAATTCTCTGTAAAATTAAGGTCCGCTTCATCAGTACCAGATTTAGAGGGGAGGGGGGGGGGGGGGGCAATCCCGGCCCATGCCCCCCCCCCCCTTTGAAAGAAAAGAATACATTGTGCCCCCTTACTTTTTTTGCTGTTGTTGTTGTTGCTTGTCAGAGAATTATGGAAGAAAACTGGACCCAATAAAATCTGATAACCCCAGGGGGAAGTTGTCGGGCTTGGTTTTAGTCATCTTTTAATCAATTTGATTAATGCTGTCATCGGCATTAATTTAACTTCTCTGGCAAGCGCTTTTCAGGAGAGAAAAATACTGGCATGTATTTTTAAGTCCATAAATGTATTGTGTAAATATTTGTAGCCTATAACTATAACAATAGTGGCAAATCCTGCATGACTCCGGTAAATACCCGCCTCTGTCATCTCAAAGATTTCGGACATACCGTACATTATTTTGTATTGTTTTTTCTAAGGATTCCTACATTCCTTTTCAGTCAAGTATAATCTAATTATTATAGAACTTAGTTTTTTTTAAATGTACCTTTACTTTGTTGTATTCTGTCCCTATTTATTCAACATGCTTCTGCTGAGTTTTGTTTTGTTTTGATGATAATCTTATTATGTCAGGATTTTATATCAATAAAATAATTTGAATTGGCATACCGTACTTGCATTGGGTCTCCAGTGCGTGGGGCTGCACAGACATTGCCCCTAATTCTGCAAACGCTATTATACTCATTAATATTCTGGTGCTGTCCGCGCTATGTGGAATAATAATGGTAATGTATTATTTTCGATGCACATACCTCGAACTTAATTAGCCTAAATACAATTATTGTCTCAAATGTGATCTTTTCCTGGCTTTGATCGGGCGGCAGCGGGTTGGACATTGCGCATAAACAATTACACTCTTTTACGGTCATGAGTTGATGTTAGGCCTACGCCAAATTACAGTTGAATGAATAAATACTACACATTGTAGGCCTATACATGTATACATATAATTTGTATAAATATACATTTTACTTTTTTTCAAACATGAAGCATAGCAAACAAATTAAGTTGAGTAAGGATCCAAGTACAGGGGAGACCTTGGCGACCATTAGTGATACGTGGAATGTTGTGTTATTGTCATCCGATGGTCAATCATCAGAAAGATTGAAAATATTTTCTTTATGCATTTCTTGTGCCCCTAAACTTTCAGGACACTATCGGAGAATGATGGGGTACTGGCCCTGTTGTATAACTGCGTGTGGCTTCAAATTTTAGGCCCAAAATGGCTTGCACCTGACAACATAGCTCCAATCTGCTCTGTCGCCCCCTGAATCGTTGGTAGGTTTATGCCACGAGGGGGGGGGGGGGGGGGGGTGGGAACTATACCGAATTTACTTATAGCATCTTAATATTGTGCATGCTTCATGTTGATTTTTTTATCAGAGCATGGAGAGAGAAGGAGAGAGAGGAAGTTAGAACTTGACAGAGAGAGGGGAGACTAAAAAAGAGAGAGAGGCAGAGAGATAGATAGAGAGCTAGAGGGGGGGGGCCGAGCCGGACGGAAGACGAGTGGTACAATAAAGTAATTATCTCCAACTCTGACATTTTCAAATGTAACTAGATACATGTATAAGAATGGCAAATGACTCAAAGAAATATGGTCACTTTTAAAAAAATCAAGATTAGGCTTGCTAAGTTTCCTTCCCCCTGTTTTCTTTTCAATCACAGACGTGACGTCTCGTATAATGAAGTTGAATGATAAGAAACTATGATAAAGTCCATGATCATTGAAATAATTATTATAGGCCAGAGACGGTAGACGATAGACATTATTGATAAAGATTTAAGAGGAGTGATAATTTGATCAAGGAGTAATATCTGAAACTCCTTGATCTGATAATATAATGCAACTAGAGTATAATTATATTCGTGCTGTCGCCATCTTGCGCTGTGCAAATCCACCACCACTGCACGGCGGCGGCCACCACGGAATTAACTATTGGAAGAAAAAGGGCAGCTCAAAACTTCATTGCGCATGACAGGAAGTGCAGCTAGCTAGCTATCGAAATATGCAGTCGACACGGTTCGAACTGTCGGCCTAGCCTGTCATCGGAGAAAACGGATCATATCGTGGATTTTCTATGTTTTCCTCCCTTCTTTGTGTAGTATTTCATCAGACATAGGTATCATGTCGTCAGCTCCAAGTGCTGAAATTTCGAGGAAAAATCCTCTTGAGGATTTTGAGCTGCTGCAAAGAATAGGCAGCGGAACGTACGGTGATGTTTACAAGGTGAGAAACCATTGCATTGGCATTGGTTAATCAGTGCAGTGATTGTGTCTGTGACTGTGAGAATGGTCTTCGACTTAGTGCAGACTGTATGATGGGGAGCTCTATGCATGCTATGTCTGCGCACCTAAGATTTGACCTGAAAATGAACAAGAATTTCTCCAATATTTCTGTAATGCTTAGTTTTATATTATTCCTGATATTCTAAAGAGTAAATTTGCAAAAACTCTCTCCAAAATTAGAGCAAGAACAATGCCATTTTCACAACACAATTTGAAGAAACGGCAGCCGTGTCATTTTGAGCACACACTTGTGACTTATATGGAGGGAAACCTAGGGAAGATACTGAACACAGGCACTACGCAGAGTACGAAAATGGAGCGTATGCGCATGTCGTAAGAATAGCCGGAAAGTTATTCTTACGACTCGTCGTAAGAATAGCCACTGCCATGAATTAAGTCCCCATAGCACTGCACGCAGTTAACTGATACTGATAGTGTGTGGAGTGAATGAGGGGGACCTACATGTACCTAATCCACAATTACTGTATACGCTGTCATTTTCGCGCTGAGTGACCCCAAAACATATTTTCGGGTTCTTAAATTCACGCTGCAATATTACACGCTCGTATCATTTGTAGCTTCATGCTCGTACACCCACTCCATTTATTAATTCAAACACACGCAGTCCATTCAAATGCATACAGCATGCGCAACTACACACACACGCTCAATATGACTTGGACACACACATTAATGTGATGAAGTGCGCAATTCAACCCGCATAGGAAATCAGGCTAATATTTTTTCGCGAGTTCTGGAATTTGCGCCCACTGAAAATAGCGCGAAATATTTCTGCATTTACAGTAGCACAGAGCGCTTTGGCTGATAAAATTACATTGCGCAATGGGTGAGGCTAATTGTCCCCAAGGCACCCAAAACTGATGGTAGCCCTTTTAAAGACACTAATGTATGGAATTGCCAAATTGAAGAGTGGACTCCATTTACGTACATGTATTTGTTGCGTACACGTGTGAAATTATCGCACGTAACTGACTTACTGTTCAAATTACTGTTTGAAATCATCTGTCTGGATACCCACCTGTATGGACGCATAACTTGTGGTCATCCATGTATGTAAGATGTATTAAATTGCAAAATGGAGGACATGCATAGCAAGAAAAAGGATCAAAGCAAGATGTTCCAGCAAGTAAGATTTATATTTTTTTAAATGAGAGAACTAAATATATATTCTTTATGCTCCCTCCGCTCTTCAAAAAACCATCAGTCAAAGGCTATGTATATTGTAAGTTTATAGCCATAAGGATGTTAAATTGTACTTTTACAACACCCTTTTGGCTCTCGACAGATGAATTAGGAACATGGAAAGGAGGGTTTAGACGTCAGACAGGGAGGCATGTGAAGAAAGTTTAGGGAAGCTGGGCATTTAATGGTTAAAGAGATGCTTGAGGAAGGGACAGAATCGAGAATTGGTAGTAGCATACATGTGACGAAAGGCCCCAGTCTTATTCAGGATCAAAGGTAGAAGGATAGATCATCCTGATGTCTTGTTGATTGGCTTTTCCAATAAAGTTACATGTAGCTCTTTTCAATTGTGAGTAACTGAATGAGCTCATAAAATGGATAAGTTTTCATTTTCCTTCACATGGGTAGGTGTTTACATGTAGGCCTATGGCAGACAGAGTTTACTGATATATATCAGGTAGGCTCTTCTGTGGGTGGGGAGTTTTTATCTGACAAGCATTGCCATGCAGAGAAGAGGTGTGGGGGGGGGGGGGGGCTGGGCTCATCCATTTTGGGAAAATAGTTGATTATGATGGGAATTAATAAAGGTCTTTCCATAGAAAAAGTGTGTAATGTTGACAATGATGATCTGATATATACAGTTATTTTTAAAAACTCCTTTCAGGGTATAGCGTTTCCAGGTGAGGTATGGAGTAGGATGCGTTATTAGCCTCAGCACTTGTAGATCAGTTAGTTCATACTTCGTAAGAAGTTGTTTTATGCCTTCATAAGGGCTGGTTTGCATGCAGAGAAAGTCCTCTTCTCATTGCCTCTTCTTGAGGTTTTCTGGAAGTTACGTTGCTGAGGAGAAGGCTGCCCAGCTCTTGCTGCTCTTGAAGAGGGGAGATGTTTCTACTGCTTCATCGGTGGCACTTTGAAGGAGCCCAAGAATCCTCTTGAAGATAAATTATTTTGTGAAGTGTTGGTATATACACTGTATAGTATTTGAAGATACTAGTTTGAGGATTGCAGTACTAGAAACATGTAGCATTCTCACAGAAAACAATTCACAATTTGGTGCAATACAAAGGTACAGGGAAGACTAGATAATTTTTTTCCTTATAATTTCTGAAGTCGGATCCAGGTGTGTCCCGAGGTGTGTTGAGGGTTTGGTGATGCCTACATGTAAGTTTGGATATTGTGGATCCGGCAACCACGGACAATCAGACAACAATCTTGGAGCAGTGAACAAAATTGCCGTTGAGGGTGGGGTAATTTGTCAGTTGGGTTGTCCAGTTCGTCTTTCTTTGGTCGAATACGTATCACTGCAATTGCGTGCTCGTTTACCGAAGATATACAGAGATTCCTGAATATTACCCGAGCCAGGCCAAGCTCCAAAACACCACGATTGGCGACTTTTCGGTCACTTTAAGATTCTTTTTGTGCTCCATAGCCAAGGAGGGAAGCAGAGCCACATCATCCCAAAGGATGATGACACCAGGAGCATCTCCTTTTGATGGTTTGAAAAAAAGAAGACTCTAATGTAATTGTAGACTCTCAAAAGACATGAGATCAGGGAGGTGTTTCATAAAGCTGTTCTTAAAGTTACGCATGACTTTACGAATGACTTAAATATGACAAGCCAAATGGGATGCTTAATCATTTTTAACTGCATCAACTAAAGTTGAACTGCGCAGATGTAGCTTAACATTCTTATTATAATAAACATTTTTGATGCAAAGTACATTTTTTGCCATAATTTAGTTAACATTATTGGAAATGATATTCACATGTAAGTCCTGAAACGAGGAAATGTGACTCTGACCCCTTCTCATTACAAGGGATAGATAGCTCTGGCGGAGCACACACTAGGTTGCGCCACCTCTAAGGTAAGAACGTGGCGACATTGTTTCGGCGCGCTCCACAGCGATCCCAAACCGGACCAACTCTGAGGGTGGTCCACGAGAGATAGCGCGATCTGGAGCACGCTTATTCACTGTTTACTGTGCAGGGGTGCCAAGATAGATCGCACTACCCTCTGCAAGTGTCAACCCGCGGCGTGCCAGTGGACCTCCGTGGCGCACCCCATGATAGCGCAATCTACTTTCCAATCTCATAATTGAGAACGGGGTCTTTACGTAGCAGTAGCCCATACATGACTACATGTAGCAGTGGCCTCATTTATGTCTGCCACCATACATAAAATGGCTACAAGTGTTAGTCGTATATTGCAGATGTGCTATTGTTTGAAAGGAGCGGTTATGAACGGATACCACAAAATAATTAGTGTACTATCTTGCGTCCTGCAGTTTTGCATATATTTTGTAGCTTGTTTCCCATACAGCGATCACAGCGAAATGTTTTATTATTACTGTAATAGTAATATTCATATATTTTGCAGTGGAGCATACAAGGTCTTGGTGCATTCTAAACTTTGACATCTAAACGGATATGGAGTCGGTTCCTCTTTGTATGTTGTTCCTTGCTTTGGGAATTTGATCCCTTCCTTTCTTGGTGAAATTGACAGTTTAGAGAGCTCTCTTTAAACTTAGGCCTGCTTGTAATTTTGAAGAGACCCTGCCATATAATGTTTATCAACTGCTACTGAGCGCTTGATCACCTTATCATGGTTGCTGGGCTAAAGCTGGGGTAACAGTATGATTGAAGGGCCCTCAGGGAGATCAGTATACTACACTGATGAGGCTATCCTGGGTAAACAAGACATATTCTTCTTCTCCTCCTCCTCCTCCTCCTCCTCCTCCTCCTCCTTCTTCTTCTTCGTCTTCATTATTATTATTATTATAAGAAAATATATGATACCCTAAAATTGCTGTCAATCATCGTTATTGTTATGTAAAATGAATGAGAAAATCATTACTTCAGCATTAACATCATACTGTACATGTATATTGTATCACACTTGAATCACACTATTTCATACCAAACACAATGTGATTTTACTTTTGTTATAAGTGGCAGATGAAGATTTTGATTGCAGACTCATTAGAGATAACTTCATTTACATGTTTAGTGTTCATTGTTAAGAAAATGTTAATGAACAAGCCCCTGGGCAGGATAATTATGATAAAATGAAAAATAAAGTTTTATACAGGTACTAAGGCTTTGGTATGAATCCCTAACCTTGAAGTAATATAAGCATCTTATATTTTTTGTCTTACCTGTATTTGGTTTGCTTTTCTCTATTTGTGTCTAGCAGCTATTATCTACATGTACATGTATGTGATAGGGTGATAGGAATACACTGTATTGTCAAAGATTAGTTCTAAAACTTTTATTTCAATGTGAGACAGTATGGAAGTAGACTGGCCATAAGAGTACTCTGATATTGGTAGTTGTAATGGGATTGATTTTGTTTTCGTTTGTTTTTGTTTTTGTTTTTCCAATTCTAAATTTTTGTCATTGATAGCAACTTTTGTGTAGGTTAGACAAGATTTACAAAACAAAAAAGAAAAATACAGGAAGACAGATTTGGCTGTATACATAGAACATAAATGGTTTATCTTTTCACTTGAGACTAGTACACTACATACATGTATATGCTGACTTTTCTTTTTACCAGTGATTTGATTTAAATCACCATTAAAAAAAAAAAGAAGTACAAACATTGCAGAAAATGGTCTGTATATATTGTACAGTTTTGAAGTGCCCATGTAGATGTACATGTATTTTCCTGCTTTCTAACTGTTGGGCTTGTACATTTAGCTTGGCTTTATTTGTACAGAATGCATGTAAGCTTTTTATCCAACTCTGAAGTACATGTACTATGAATCCAGAGGTGGTATTCTGAGATTTATTTTATCTTGATTTTAGTGAAAAGATTTTAATTGTCATAACAACTTTTAAATTGCAACATTTCATTGGTGTTTGCGCAGATGAATTCCGTGTACACAGCCACTTCTGCGCAGTCATAAACCAATGATGCGCCATAAGCTTACATTTTGTTATGACAATTAAAATTATTTCACTAAAATCAAGATCAAATAAATCTCAGAATACCACCCCAGAATATTATTTGTCTTTTGTGTTTGTCTGTGTTTATCAGAGTGTAGGTTCATTAAAAAATAATTGAATGATATTCTTCAAATAGAGAACTAAATGATACACATCTGCCGACATCCAGCTTGTACATGTAGATTCATATCCATATGCTGTCGTTTGTGGCTAATAGATGAGGCTACAGCACAGACAGAGAGGAATATACTGGCACAAACCTTGGAGGGAGAGCACATGGCCCTGCATGGGAGTGGGAGATTATATGGAGACAGAAAAAGGAAACTTTTGATTTCCCTCTTTGCTGGTTCAGCCCCATTCCGGATTCCTAATCACCTGTCAAAAGAGTTCACTTTTCTAATGGCAGGGCCTCATACATTGAAGTTGCTTTCTGATTGAGGTTACATGTATATGTACACGTACATGTTTATGTTAAAATTGATATAATAAAGCGTGAATTATGCTTATCAAGTATTGGAATATAATTTAGGGCATCATAAGATAGTTTGACTAAAGAGATAGAAGCAGCATACTGTAAGGTCTATCATTTTCTGTCCAGACATTTCAAAATGTCATACTGTGACACATACACATTTGTGAAAAATGTGCTTTTAATTTAAACACTGAACCATTTGTTATCACAGAACCTTTGTACCATAATGTCACCAGTCGTGGACTGATTTACAGTTTTGGATTCATGATTTTCAGAAAATACCATATTTGTTGAGGAATCACCAACCATTCGATGCCGAGAATGCTTGTGAATAAAATCCACCTGAAACATTGCATCTTGCTTCTACGGCGCAAACGCCACTGTGGCGCTTCTGCAGGGCTTCTGCTCCAGTGTTGCCGCACTGTGCACCAGTGGTGCCGCACCCTTTAATAGCTAATGATATTGCGAAGGAAGGATTAATCCAAGATAAATCACTCTGTTGTAAAAATATTCACTCAGTACATGGTGCGCTACTAAACCATACGCAGGAAGCCATCTGGCTATGGCATTGTCTTTGCGGGATTGTAATGCGCTTGTCGGGCTGCCTACGTCATGATTTGTGTATTGTAGGAATGGCGCGTCAAGACTGGAGCATAAAGCATCTCGACGATACAGCTAACTTTGAACAAAGATAATTTGTTTCCAAACTATTTTTCATGCAAAAAAATTGTCCGGCCAACATCTATGGAACTTAAACATTTTAAGAAAACAGAAAATATGATACATATTATTTATTTTGTTTCAGTCTGCTAAAGAGGAAGTTCTTTTCTTACAAAAAAAATTAACAGAACATAAAAAAGCCCCGTGGATAATTCTTTTTGGAAACGCAGCATAGTTGTTCCTTATTTATTTTGGTGAAATAACTGCTAGCCAATCGCATCCGTTCATTGCGCTCCGGAGAGACTAGGCCAGTTGACGTAGGGCGTTGCAGCAATGAAGCTATATTTCAAGGGTGTGCCACTACTGGTGACATTACGGTACTCATGTTCCATATTATTTGAAGATTACCGCTAATGAATTTTTTCTTCATATCAAGGCACATATAGCTTTAACTCATGTTACATCCTTATTTGAGCAACTTAAACATAAATACGATTCTTTAGATAATTTGTTGAAATCAAAACAATACAGCTTGCATTCTACATGTAATTCTTTTCTTACATGTATGTTTCCAACTTTCCAGTTTTAAGTTTGTTTTTTTCCTTTTCAGGCACGGATGACCCAGACTGGAACCCTCTCTGCTATCAAGGTTATAAAGATAGAGCCAGGTAAGGACACACAACCCTAATCTCTGTATTGCCATTTTATTGAATTTTGCATGAATGATTTTGAGTCGTTCTCATACTTTAAATTATGAAAGTTTAGCCCGGCACTTCTACGGATACTTTGAAAGTGACATTTTCCCAGAACGATTTATCCCCCTACTTACAAAAGAGCATGATTGTTTTTATGAGCGCATAAAATGCTAATCACCATTTTGTGCATAGAAATAAATGTAGGAACATAGATGTATCACTACTTGTAATTTAGATTTTAAAAGAAAAAAATAAAAGTCACAGTTCCTTTCTAGTTTAACCAAGGAAGTTGCCTAGTACCACCTTGCTGAAACTTAGGAAAGCCAGTGTATTTTTTAAAATTTTACAAGAGTACATGTATTTCTGCTTTTCTTTTGGCATATATTTGAATTGGTAAAGCATGAAAGAAGTTTGTTGTATACACTTCTAGCCTTTACCATAAAAATAATAAAATCTGTAGATGAATATTACATTTTAGTTTTTAAGACATCATCCTGTCTACTTTGTAAACTGCCTTTAACAGCAAATCCGCAGGAATTGACAGTGGATTTGTATCGCTGCTATCAAATAAGGCTGTTATTCCAAATTTCCTGTTGTTAATTCAGATTGAACATTGAGACTCTAATACAAATTTAGAATTCCTTGAGGCATCCTTGTGAAAGTAATATTGCTAATTTCCAACAGGAACTACAATGAAATTGTGATCCCTATGAAACTGCAGTTATTGACAGCCGCTTATTTAATGATGAAAGTGAAAATTCTCTCGTTTTAAATGTGTTTGCTTGTGTGTACATGTAGGTCAAGAGGTCTATTTTTATAGGAGTCATTCCAGCAATTAACAGGAAAAAACACTTCCATTAGGAAAATTGTATCCAGACTTTTATAAAGTATGCTTGTTCTCACTTGGTGAGTTGACCTTCCTATTTTCATGTAGGTCATTGCTGCTTTACATACAAGTCTTCACTGTCAATCTGTAGAGTAAACTTGAGTTCAAAGTTCACGAGATGGGTCAGATTTATTGAAAAAGCTGAAAAGGTAGCACAGACTTTGCATCTTTTTGCTGGTCAGATATTGATGTGTTTTATTTCATTCATGAAAGTTCCTGTCATGCACTGTAATGGTATTTTTTTAACCAGTTGACTACTGAATTTTCTCAGTCCCATATAGGCTTAATACAGGGACCTCCCGGTTCCCGTAGGCAATGGGTTAATGTGTACTGTAACAGTGGAAATTTTCACGTGATTAATTTTTCGCGTTCGGCCAAGTAAGGTGAATTTCACATGTTTTTAATTGCTCACAGGCTAGACTCATGCGCAAAAGAATACATATAAACAAAAATATTTGCGTGTTTTTATTTTCGCGCAAATTTTATGCCGCGCGAAATGCGCTAACATTTCCACACCGCGAAATATTCCACGTTTACAGTACTCTATTCCTCATCTCTGAATTGGAAAATTTATTGGAAAGGAGCTTTATGATTTTACTGGGGGAAAAAAATCTTTAGAGATACATGTAGGGACTCTTGACTTGTAGCTGATCTCTTTCTCTTATATAAAATGTGAATAATCAGTGAAATTTATGGGCTTTTCTCTGCAGAAAATAATGCATAGCATGGATTAGTTGATGAGGTCAGGTGAACATCACTTTTTCTTTTTCCGAAGATCAAAGTATATCTAGTCCATTTATTACATTAGCTACAGGTTCATCCATTATAGCCTGGTCAAAGTAAATGTAATGCAATGATCATGGGGCAGGTTAGTTTCTTCCCCTCAGCCTGCCTGCACGCATGAGCATTCCTTGGATGTTTGCTGAGATTTACAGCAGTCGGGCGGGCAAGGGAGTGAGGAGGGTAGAGATAGAGGAAGAAGGAAATAAGTATGTCAGGGTAGCTCCACTATACTGGCTGAGCTATCGGCACAAGCCTGTCTGCTTAGCTGCACCCAAATCATTACATTACATAGACATATTACATTGCCAATTCAATGTTACACCACCTATTTTGTCTGTGTGACTGTCCCTTTATCATAGAGCAGTGTGGTCTGGCCTCAGACACAGCCTGTGCGGCTGGCATGCATACATGTGAAAGCAGAGTGTATGCATTGAGGGATACTGGGGTGAAAGTACATATGAAGAGCATTTTGGCAAATTAGATTTTTCGCGGGGAAGGACAGGGAGATATTTGTGGAATGAAAACTGACGTAGTTATATTGGCAGGGATAATATTTTGAAATGGAGAGATTGAGTTATGACACTGTTATTAAGCAGACATTGAGCACACAAACATACCAGTATTGTATTCATTAGTGAAAAAAGATGCATGTTTTATTATGAATGTGTTCATTTAATTTGGTAGCTAACGCATAAAGGCTTAAGTCATTATAGACTTCATTCAAGTGAGAACTCTGTCAAATCAAACTATGAAAAATGAAGGAATCACAAAATATAATCTTTGAAAGCAGCAGTAGATAATTAAAATAAAGTGGAATAAAATTTTATGAGTTTTGTCATGGCCTCTACCGAGGAAGTTTTAAATGTAACTATGTTGATGAAAAGTGTGAAATCATTCAACAATAAATAGATTTAAAAAAGGAAGTCACGTAATGCAATGCAATCATACTAATCATACTAAATTACTACTGATTTTAAAATCAGTATTAGTAAGTTTGAAAGGATTTCTAAAAATTAGATATTTTTTTTTTTCTGATTGGCAAGTTTATTCTTTTTTAGTTGTAAACTCTATATTTCATTTGATTAATTTTATTCATTTTTCTCCTATGATTGATTTTTTCTGCTTTCAAATAGGTGATGATTTCACCATCATCCAACAAGAGATCTTGATGATGAAGGACTGTCGTCATCCAAACATTGTAGGATATTTTGGGAGTTATCTTAGAAGAGAAAAACTATGGATTGCCATGGAATACTGTGGAGGAGGATCACTCCAGGACATCTATCACAGTAAGTACAAAAGCTGGTTTCTTGGAAAATAGAAATAATAGGATCTAATAAATGTCTCTCCTAACAAACATTCTATGTCTTCCAATGCATTTAAGTCATTAGAGTGACCAATACTGGGACTTTCCCCTTTTTTCCCTCTCCTAATGAAATTGCGTGAGATTTGAAGTAGGTGCTGAGTACATTCACATTGCATTTTAAAGAATTCTTTGTATGCTCTTTACACTTATGCTGATCAAACTACTAGAAAAAGTTTTGTTTTACTATATCAAATAAGGAAGCTCTATTGCAAGCAAGCAAGTGTTCTTTTATGATGTCCACAGGATACCAAAACTTTATATGTTTTTAAAAATATAATGTAGCTGCAGGTTAATTTTTGAAAGACATATCTCTGAAAAAAGGCAGGGAGATCAATAAACATTTGATGTTAATAAATGATAAAATTATATTGGTGATGATTGGTTTTGGGAAAGGAAATGAAAGTAGACAACCTAGATACATGTGGGCCTACATGTATATACCTAGTCTTGTGATAACAAGAGCTTATAAAAATATCCAGAATAAATAATTCTGTTGAAGTATTTATTTGCATCTTCTGTACATGTACATCTGATCAGTTGGTTTGGTACATGTATGTATGTCGTACATATAATGTGCATTGAACTCTGCCTGCCATTCCCAAACTTTCCTTGATATTAGGCCTACTTGATATGGTACCCTAAGGGACATTAATGAAAGGATGGTTAGCCGGATAAAATCTGCTTGAGAGACGAGATGAAGAAAGCTAGCGATAAACAGACGTGCCCTCAGGTCACAGGTCATAATAAATCACGAGGGAGATAGGGGGAGAAATAATAATTGTATATTAGAATACTTCATTCATAGTGGAACCCATCTTGTGCAAAGCTGAAATTTGCAGTCAGTGATCATGTATATGTAGTTGAGAAAGCTGTGAACTGGGTTGAAATTTGTTTTATTATAATTTACAAGAAAACAAAGGAATGTGGTACACTCAGAAACTTTTCTGAGACGGTATAGAATTGTATAGTATTGGTTGCTTATGTAGACTTAAAGCAGAGATTGCAGTGTAAAATCGGTCAAATAACATCAATATAGAAGGGGAAATGATATTTTATTTAAAACATTGGAATGCATAATTTAGTTCCAGAAGAATAGGGGGCAAATTTGTGCTGTGAATGTTGCATTTATGGCCTTTTCTTATATGCAGTCTTGGCTCATTTTGGCATGGAAGCCATGTCAACTGAGTTTGAACTTGGCAAAGCAGGCTTAAATCCCAGCACACTGTTAATCATGTTGGTGTCCAGCAGTACCCATTCCATGAGTATTCCATGCCAGTATGTTCCCTTCCTACTAATAGCCTGCTGAATCGTATTATGAATGGTTGGATAGTGTTCCCCAACCAACCTTGTTATGAGGCTAATTTGAAGCTACATGTAAGCCTACATGTACTTCCTGTTCCTACCACCATGTAGCTGCAGTCAGTCCATTGCTGTCACGAAATAGGTCAATACAGTTCATTACAACAATCATACCAAATTCACTTCAAAACCAAAGTTAATTTCATGGTAGCATGCTACTGAGCATTTATTTGAGAAATTCTGTTTTCAGGCAAAGTTTTCAAGATTACTGTCCTACAGTTATTAACATTGGCAATGTTATTAATATTAATAGCAATTAACATTTAAGTTGGATTAGAAGAGTTGACCCAGCCACAAAAAAAATTCATCACAAACAGCGACATACCATAGACAGACAAATAAACAGCTGAACAATTAGATGATGAAAGATAGATGAACTTAGATGAAGTCAAATACACGTTCCTACATTCTGGTATACATGTACATGTACGTGTGTATGTACATATGTAAATGAACTTAACACATGAAGTGAAATTGAAAAACATCATATGTGCTTGTCAATGGGTGAAGTGGATTGATTTCTTAGAATCTAATGCCTTTTCTTTCAAGAATAGACATGCTTTGCATTGTGTTAACAGTGTTTAGAAACTACCCTTTCTAAACAAATGTTATAGGAACTTGTTAATTTTCAAAATGCAATTCATGAGACTGTCAATTTTTGAAAATTTTGATTTCTGACAAGCAAGTACAGTGGGCCTGCTCTAGATGCCATTGCAACGTTGGACATTATTAATTAAATTTTGCACCTGAATAAGGCATTGTGCACATTTCAAATGCATAATTAGCTGGTGAAGATTGAATTAATGCTACATTACGGAGCACTTTTCAACAATGTTAAAACTCAAAAGGTTGTCCCCCTCATAAATTTAGTATTGCTCTGCTACAAATTTCCTTTTAAATTAAAAAGTGTGCAAAAAGATTATTTTTCCTTTTGTGGAAAAACTTGAAAACGTTAATTCCATCATTTTATAGTGCTATGATGAGTCTACATTATCATTTACATACAATAACTTCAATTTAATCAATATTCTTCATATGAAAAATTTCGATCAAAAGTCTAGGGGACACTTCAAGATGATATTTTCTCAAAAATCCTGCAGATAGACTGCAGGAAAAAAACTGATTTGATTTTTTTTTTAATGAGTACTAAATAACATCTTTACAAAATGTACAGATATCCATACAGGCTAATCAACATGTATGGTAGACAACTTTATGTACACAGACAACAGATGCTAGTGTGCATGTATTCCATCCATCCATCCAGACAGACACAGGAACATGCTTTGCATCATGCATTAAGTCCATCAAGGCTAATAGAAGGGGACTACAACAGCTGAATGCAAAATGGAAATGTCATTTAATGTCTGCGATGCACTTTACGAGGACAATTCTAATTAATTTACATGAACAAGTGACAATTGCATAGGCCTGCATGGATGGATAAAACAACTTTGTTATTGAGTTATGGCTTTAAGATTTAAATGGTAATGCAGTACTCAAAATTTATATGTCTGTTGAAGTCGCAAAACACAAATTGACATTGAATTCCAAAGGACCAAAAGTGCTTGAATAAAAATACATGACACGGAAATGTCAGACCATATGTGTAGTAAATTTATATGTCGTATGTTGTCTTAGCTGCCGATCATTGCTATTTTAGAGGTATCGTTTCTATTTTTTGGCCTTCAAACTATTTAAATATGAACCTTAGATTCAACTCCTTTTCAGAAAACCCAAGTGTAAAATCAAACAGAATACATGTACATGGTATTCAAATTTTTGCTTTTAGAGCAGCATGCATCTTTCACATTAATAAGCTGGTCTTATAGTCCAGATCTTGAGCTATCATGTCTAATTTTTGCCTGTAGAGATTCCTCACTTCTGCTGTGGAAGGTTGGCAGGTATGTTTTGTGTACACCTGGAATGGAGAAGAGTGTGCTGTGGCATGAGCAGCTTTGCGTACCATTGAGGCAATTTCATGTTCATCACTGTATTTTCATTAACCTTGTTTACAATTCAGTATACATGTAAACTAGTGGGAGCTCCATAGCTCTTTACATTACATCAACAATGTTATAGGTAGCAGTGATGAGTCATGAACAAGGAACGCATCCGAACCTCTGGCTATCGTGTCTTCTACTTCTAGAGCAGCATGCATCTCCACATCAGCAAGCTAGTCGTATAGTCCAGACCTTGAGCTATCGTGTCTGCTCGAGAAGCATGGAGTTCTCTATGTGAGCAAGCTACATGTAGTCTTACAGTTGAGACCTCAAGCTATTTTACACATTCACTAATACAACAAATGGGGCATTGCAAGAAAGTTACAATCAATTGCAAATCCCCCAAATCAGTCGCAAGTCCATTTAAAATACACGTATCATATTTGCAATCGATTGCAAATGGGGGATTTGCAATTGATTTCACCTTTCTTACAACACCCCAAAAGTTTTACAATATCCAGTTGCATTCCAATAAACCAGTTCATAATTAAAACATACGCATATATACGCTGTCAAAGAGTGCACACCGTGATGCGCACATCAACGTGATCTTGGTTGTTTAACAAGTAGCATATATCCACCAAAACAGATGCGCGTGTGTACATACAAATCAGGAGAATTTGTAACATCCACTACATGTTGTAATTACAAGACTGGCTTATTCACATACGTTTACATGTAGGCCCATATTGTTCAATGTGCATGTAGTCCTACATGTAGTCCTAATGTTGATTGGATTGATTGAATGCATGTTCCATTTTACTTTGAATAATATGTATTATTACCTATATAAGGCATTTTTAGCGGCGCATTAAAAACGCATATTTTTGTCCGCTTGATTTGCGCGTGCAATATGAGGATATTGCACGGAACGCTGAATTCCCCATAGGCTACAGTACTAAACTTGCCGTGCAATATTATGCCATATGTTGTCTGGTTTGCGTGCGTGCGCGCAAATAATGCAACGCATACACACATACCACGTGACGTCATGAAGAGGTTAAGTCAAACTTGTGTGATCACAATGAAGTATGATGAGGGGCTCTATTAAGTGAATGTGGTTGGTGAACTGATTTTATTAAGTTCTAACTTATTTTCCTGTAGGGTATAGATAATAATGATTATATTGTATAGCTTTATTTCATGAAACACTAGAAAATATTCCACTCATTAGGGCCAATATTGCACTCATCTTCGTTTCGTGCAATAATGGCCCTAACTCGTGGAATATTCTCTGGTATCCCCCATTCAGAGCCATCCAATATAATATAAATATTTATAAGAGGCCTACATACATGTACTACATGTATATATGTGTATGTATTGTAAATCCAAAATCAGAATGTACATGTACATTTAGAATTCTTTGGAAGTACATGCACCATTTTAATACAGATATATCCATTTGTATGTTTTGGTGTTCAAAGTCCATTATGCAGGTACTGTTGTGAGATTGTGAATTCTAGACTTCAACATGCATGTGTTTATCCTCGCTCAAACATTCCAAATCTCAATTTTGCATGATGAGAGTTTTTGACATTGATACTTCACATTTCACAGACTTTTTTTTTTTTTCATTTCTTTTGTAATACCAGCTTCCCCAAATAGAATTACCCAATTGTAAAATTATAACAAAGGAAACATAAATAAAATAGAACTACAGCTGTATTTTAAAGAGTCATTTAAATTTTGCTTTGAAAAAAAAAGGCTACATGTAAATGATTGCCCCAGTTCATTTGTTTGCTCACTATCTTAATTCTGATGTATTTTTCAAAACAAGTTGTATTGTACAGGCATATATGGTTAACGCCTCATTACCCAAATGTCAAGTGAAGGTGTTTTTTTTTTCCAGGCGGCTCAAATTACAGAAAACAGGCTTCATTATGTGTGTTCATACGTAAAATAGCTGCATTAAATAACACACTCATTTTTTAGATAAATCTCATTGAAACTGAAGTTGATTTGATTGAGGAGAATGACGGCAGTGTTTTTATCTATTTTTGAAAACATTACACATGGACACAGGAAGGAAATTAACACAACCAACTGACACAGAAACCTTTCCACAAAGTTCAGGTGCACTGATAGCCAAAAAATGCAAAATGTGACAATTTTTTTTAAAGGGAATGTTATCATTATGTGAACAAATACTAATTTCAATTTACATGAAAGTGTGGCAGTCACTCATACCTGTATAGCCTGTCATCTGGTTGATGTTAGGAAATTACAGTCTGTTCACTCAATCTCTAATAACTGTGACCAGTTTACTCTTTAGTTTATATAAAATATATATTAAAATATATATATTTTTTTGACTGTAGCGAATTACCGAATAATGTGTGAGAACATGAAAAAGCACTTAGACACAAATTCTTTGTGTACAGGGTATTTTTTTATTTGCCTGGTAATAAAAAAGGGCCCCTCTTCTCATCCATTTAGGCCAGGAAAACAAAGTTGAGAGGAGCTGTCGTATCAAACGTGGTACCTCAATACCCAAAGTCCTTTGGAAGCTGCGACGAGTGTATGTGATCGATCCTGCGTCTTATGTTCCCACTTCAATGTTATTAGAATTACCATATTGCAATTCCGATCAGATTAGTCTTTCTCCGTCCATGACATATTCACAGGGGTATTCATGTACCTCACTGTTGTTCACGTATCGAGCTTTCGGCAGCCTGTGGTGGCTTGAGACACTAGGTTGTCCATTAAAGGGGAATCCAACCATGGTAATAAGTTGATTTGTATGAAAGCAGTGAAAGTTTGAAAGAAATCGGACAAGGAATAAAAAGTTATGGATGTTTGAAAAATGAGATCACTACATCTATGCGAATCTCAAATTGGCAATTTGGTGAGTTGATTGTGACAGTCTTGTGGACAACTCTCCCGTTTGTCATACACAAAAATGTCATTAATTTGCGTTTTTCTCCGAAGCGCATTCACCTTCGGGGCAGTACTCAAAATATATTGCAGATAGCATATTGTCATAGGTCCTCATTAAAGAAAAAGATCTTACTGATTAAATACATTTTGAAAAAAAAAGAAAATTTTAGTCATTTTGTGTGTTGGAGCAAATGGGGGAGTTGTCCACAACTTCATCACAGGAACATCACCTATTCAGCCAATTTGAAATTCCCATACATGTAGTTATAGTGATTATAACTTTCAAAAATTCATAACTTTCTTATTGTGTGTCCGATTTCGTTCAAACTTTTACCAATCTGCTTCTCTGATTTTTCTTCTTTCTTTCAGAGCAACTTGCCGTTAAGGTTGGATTTCCCTTTAATTATTAGAGAAATTGATACCTTAGTGTAATTGAAGTAAGATGTTTGTGCGAATCCAACACTTGGGTGAATTGACTATTGTGTGTGTCTTGAAGCACTATGTGCATTTATGAGGCCACATACACCTTGAAAATGTATAGTAACAATAATAAAGGTAAAATATTTTTTACCTTAACTTTCATGTACTGTTATAGAGTTGAGTAATTAAAATGCCTTTCTTTTATAGCCTGTAAACCCACACTTGACAGATGTTACAAATACATGTACATCATGTCAAGTATTACTATTCTGATAATTCTCTCACTGTTCATTAATTTTGAAGTTTCGTTTCATGGTGTTACATCATGTGGACATGTTGGAACCTCAGTTTCTACATTTCTTGTTCATGTTCATATTCTCTCAGAATATTTCACTGATACTTTCTATTTTAGGAAGCATTCAAGTAGTTTTTATTTTAAATAGAAGTAATTACCTGTGACTTTTATGATAGATTATTTTACTACACAATTTTACAATTCATTTTGTTTCATCCATTTTCATCACCAGTGACTGGACATTTGGCGGAAATACAGATTGCTTATGTTTGCCAACAGACACTTACTGGATTAGCTTATATGCACACACTTGGCAAAATGCACAGAGATATCAAGGTGAGTTATGTAATAGACATCATTCTTAATTGTTTTTCTCTATTTTGTTACCACTTTGCCTTCTGTTACTTGAACACAAATATTTCAGTTCTAAATGTCAGAGTACCTTGATGTTTTCTTTTAATTAGAAAAAAAAAGGTAATTTATTATTGTAATAGAGATCATGAATATAGATATTGTCCTTTTTTTTCTCTGTTTCAACTGAAACATGATTAGTTTACTGCAGCTAATAGTTATAATGTTAGTTAATATCATATTTAAAAGTAAATTCTTGTTCACATATATGCCATGGTAAACTGCTGCATTAAAAAAAATAAAGAATTGAATAGTTGGACAAGCATTATTTTTATCTCTAAAAGAAATCTTTAAACATATTTCATTTATTTGAATTTGATTTCATACAATACATGACACAAATATTACACTGTCATAACTAAGAGCTTTTGAAGCATATCTATTCTCTTCATGGACATAGCTCTGACAAACCCTGTATTTCTTATGTCCAATTGATGCACTCCGAGGACGTGTACATGGGCACTGAGACATCTGCTATGTGTTAAGTACACAAGAGGACAGATTCCAGTGGGAGATATAGCCTTCTTAATTACACACCACTGCATAATTAGTGCTCAGACTGAACTGTCCTGTCCCATGTGCAGTGCATTTTAAATTTATAATTGCAGTTCATTTGGAAAACATAAGTAGGGCATTGTGTCTTTTTATATTCATGATCAGTCTCAAAGTAAACAATGATGTATGGGATTTGTTTTGTATTGTAAGATTTTTTTGGTAAAATTCTGTAGCTGAATATTCCGTAGGCCTATTTGAACATGTTCTGTGAAATTTTTGTTAAGATATTACATGTATGTACATTTATATTGTTGAAAAGGTATGAAATTGTCGTATTAATACTTGAAACCTGATTTAGCAGTGTAATGGTGATATATTGAATGAAGTTTTAGGTCAATTCATTGAATGAAGTTTTAGGTCAATTCATTGAATAACTTGATCAGGCATTCAAGTGGTACTGTACATGTACATGTGTAGAAGGGGTGATGATTATTAAAGGAGAATTAACCTAAACAAATGCAGACGAAAGTGTTCAAAGGTGTTATTTATTCCTACTTGTTAGACTATATGGCTTCGCGTCAAAATTTACGAGATCGATACGAATCAAGATTTTCTGAGCAAAATTTATCATCTGCTCGCAACATGTATCGTCTGCTAGCAGTACATGGGGGCCGCCATTTTTTTTATGTGTACATGAAGATTTTCTTAATCCAAATGCTCAATTGCCTCTTTCAAAATTAAAAACCCGTTTGAGATTAAAAATATAGAATAGATATGTCAATTTATTTTTAAACTGATGATTTCCTTATATATTTCTGTTGAAATCGATATTCGCTTAATAGAAATCTATTTTCTCGATACTGTGACGCATGGGACGGAGCAAATTAATTCAAATTTATGGATGCTTCTTCCCCGAGCATCTATAGCGGCAAACTATGCATTCACCTGATTTCGGATAATGGACTTGAAAAGTCAGAATGCATGCTGCATATATTATGTTCTGTTCTGTTTGGCAAACCCAAGAAAATAGATTTTTGTTAAGCAAAACCAGACAATTTAAAAATATCATTATAAAGATTTAATTTTTATAATACATGTAAACACCCACTTTATATTTTTTGTCACATATGGGATTTAAGGTAATGAAGAAAAGCAATTTAGGTTTTGGATTCAAAATATCTTCTTGACTGGAACATTTCTCAATGGTTCATGTACAAATCCAAATCAGCAAGAAAATGGCAGCCCCCATGGAAATGAGTAGGAGACGATACCGGGTGTTGGAATATCTTTATTTATACCCTTTTCTGATTATCTTATTAGAAAATGATTTAGGCCAACAAGTAGGAATATATTACACCTTCCAATATAAGTAAATTTGTAATTAGGGGTTGATTCTCCTTTAATTTTGTGGTGTAAATTGTAGAGCACATGTAAATGACTCTGATGATAACACATACATGTAGGTGTGGCAATATTGATCCTCACTCTTTGGCATAATGTACATTGCATTGTCATCATGGATTTCAGACTTCAGGGTATAGATATTTAATGTACCGGTAGTACATGTATACACAGTACATAGATTGCATTAATTGGACAGTCCATCTATAGATAAGTAGGTCAAAATATTGATGCCAGCATGGTACATGTAGATAGAGGATGAGTCATTGAAGTATCTGAAGGTTAGAGTGTGTTTTAGACAGAATGAAACATATTATGATTGCCTGTATGATTAGACTTTGACTTTATATAAATCATACATTGATGCAGATTTTATGAATAGTATGGCTAATTATACTTTTAAAAAAATAATAATTATGAAGTCTTCTACAACTCCAGTATCTGCTAACTCAGGCACTTGTGGCGCTTGCTCCAAAATATAATTCAGTTGAATTCCATGGGTGCACAGCTCGTGGTATTTGCAGTTAAAGATCACATTACAAGAAAATTCCATCAAAATAAATATTGGCTTAATACTTATTATTGCATAGATGGCATAAATTAAACAAGGTTATCCAAATTCAACGCTTGGAAACATTTGAAGTAATGATTATTATCAATTATAAAACGGTAAAATACAGCCCCCGATATAGCAGCTGAAGAGCTCCTCGAACGCTGCTGAGATGTGTGACGACACACCAGGGACCAGTCCTGTCTAAGCAGACGATGTCCCATAACATCTTACACATTTTTCAGTGCCTGTTTTGTCATCTCCTCTTCACTTATTTCTCTTACTTGACTAGCGTCAGTCTTAATGTTAGTCTGTTGCCTCACTCTTAACTTCGTGTATGGTATTATTTTGATGAAAAATGCAGCGTTAAAAAAATAAAGGAATCAGTCACTTGTAAACAAAATAAGACGCCATTGTATTTTCAGTTGCTTGCACCGGGGCATGTTTGGCGTTTCAAGAGGGAACGAATACCATCCGTGCTATTATTCGGAGGGCTTTTCAATTTGAAAGTGGGGTTTATTTCATTGATCATTGACCCTTCTGTGTATTTACAATCAAACGGTTTTAGTTATCAGAATCAGTTTCACTTTCCTTTTTAGAATGGTGTGAAATAAGGTCATGTTTAAATATACAAAACTCTTTATAATTGATAAATAATTGCATTGCAATTACGTTCATTCATTATAGGACGTCGTCTGCTTAAGCAGGATTGGTCCCTAGTGTGACGACATCAAAACATCGCTATATTTCTGGCGAATCCTCGGATATTCCAGATGCTGAGAAGAGCTTTTATTTATGTTGTTTTTATAATCATCAGATACGCAGTTGACATAAAACTTATATGATTGCCATCTGTAAGCTTCCCAGTTTCTAGTGATACATTAATTGCCATATTTGTGATTTTCTTTGGATAGCTACATGTACTTTAAAACAAAATGAAATGGTTCCAAAAAGTGATCGTCTTCAATGTTAAATCATGTCATTAAATGGCTAGTTTTCAAATGGAAGAGATGGGTCTTGAGAGCTTTTTAAAAATATGATGCGTTCCATACTGTACCTTTGCAGCAGCCGCTCGGAATGAACAAGCTTCCCAGGAGTTTGTGCTATATGCTCTAGAAGCAGATACTTGTCTGCAGAGCGTAGGTTTTCTGTTGCTGGGACATAATGTATGGCTCTGTCAGACTACATAAATACAATAGAGAACTGCCATTTATTGCTTGTACACAAGCAAGCTGATCTTGTACTCAATTCTCTAATAACCTCAATATTTTATGAGCAGTTCTTAATCTTTTTTTTGTCACAGGAAGTAATATTCAATTATTGCTATCCATACGCCAAAGTGTAAAGGATCTACAGTGTACATATATATGTAAATGTACTTTTTATAAGTTTTATGATGTTTTCTTCAGACTTGTTTTTAAAAAGATGCTTATAAATTATGATTTTTACATTAATATAAAGCAAGATCATAGCATTTGTGTGTTTCAGTGATTAATACAGAAAACAACAATGCCACTTTATGTTCTCACCTGCCATGTGAGGAGGACTGTTGCTTCTCAGCGTCATAATAGCATTGTGTTCTGAATGAATTTGATTTGTCAAAAAGTGAAAACCTCAAACTACATATTTCATCCCTCACCTCATTAAGATACATACTTAAGCCATGCCCACTGCACACTACAGTCGACGGTGATCCGATTTTTGGAAATACATCGCATTAGCATTAAATATGGGCATTTGAACAAACAAAATCTACCTGATTCAGGTTCTGAACAATATTATGAATACTAAACATATGGTTTTGGTGCCTTGTCAGCCTCTTCCCTAGAATAAGAGCCAAATCGACGGCCAAATCTGACGTCACTTACAGCTTAGAGCTGATTTGGCCATTCTTCCGACTAGAAAGCTCACAGTAGGGTGTATTTTTTATTTTACTATATTTATGAATATTCAGAACCTCAATAAATGTTTGTATCAAATGCTATTACATTTTCTCTAGAAATCGAATCGCAGATCGATTATATTGTGTCCGGTGGGCTTTAGACTGATAGAGTTTAAACTTTTGAGTTACAATCATTCAGAAGTGCGATAATGCTTTTTTCTTAAAATCCATACCCAACATCATTCAATTCATTCATCTTTAGGGGGAGAAAAACTACGGTCTTGTATGTTCCCCAACTCATGAATTGAATTCATAATTTGTGGCCTCTTTCCCCCTCTCTCCCTCTGTCGTGTCTGTGGCTTCCTTTCTACTTGAGCTGACCCTTTCTGCCCCTCCCCTCTCTTCCCCTCCCCTCTCTTCCCCTCCCCTCTCTTCCCCTCCCCTCTCTTCCCCTCCCCTCTCTTCCCTTCATAAACCACTACAAATTTCATTCTATTTCCTACACCCACTCATTACTTCAGACAGTCCCATGCACACACTTGCTTCAAGTGTACCAATCACCTGAAAATATACATGTAATTTGTGTACAGCTAGAAAGTATGAAATCAACCTTAGAGAACTTTATCTGACGTGACTTGACGTCCATAAGTCGACAGTTAAGAGTATGAAGGAAATAAAAGATAACATGAGGGTGTGTGCGCGGAGCCGAACCCCGAGTTTCAACATTCAAACTATCTTGTACTCGCACAAAGTCCACATGAAATTTGAACATATCCTAAAATCTTATTTGAACATTACCGTTTTCATTGATATTAATCAAAATATGAATGATTTCATTCCCATTTAGTTTTTACGACCAGAACTTGTCTTGACCTTTAAATACTCATCATGAGTATAAAGTGTTCTAAATCATCTCCTATTTGCACATCTGACCTGATTCTCTCTGTAAAGATTGATGAAAAGCAGCAATGAGTGCAAATACCAGTCAACTAGTTCACCATTTCTAGTGCACAGGCATTTTTTTGTAACTTACATGTATATGACCTGTTTTTTATACCCCTTTTAGATATTTGCCATGCATCAACATGTTGCTGCATACAGTGTATGAACAATTTGTGTTGTTCACATATTGGTGGTACACATACATGTACATGTACATGTATGTGTATGGGTAACAGAAGAGGAAGTGATGATGTGATATATCAAAGTTTAAACAAGACTGATCAAATACGGTAGTACTTAAAAGATATTTCAATTGTGCTTGTTAAAGAGTGAATCAGTACAGTAAATTTGTAAAAATATAAAAATGACTGGACAGAGCTTTTTTGTGTCACAAGTTGACACATTGTTCTTCCCTGGTTGTTTGTAAAAATGTCCTTTTGAAAATTTGGTTGTATTTGACTTGGGATTGACAAAACAAAAGTGTAGCCTATGTTTTAGCCCATAAATGTACATGTAGGCCTACAGCCTAAGAAAAATCAGAAATATATCTAACTTTATAGGCCTACATGTACATTGATTCAGGCGCGGCTCTACACCCCAATTAACGTCTTTGTAAAGTCGTCAATGCTTTTGAATTCCTAACGGCTATCGAAGCCCTCCGCTGAGCGAGGAGCAGAAATCCTCGAAAATTCACATTCTCGTATCTCCCTCATTCGGGCCTTAAATATCATGAAAATTCCAGAGTAGATAGGAAATGAGGATATTATGCTTCATATTAATTTTCACTGAAAACGGACGAGTATTTTTTGAGATACAAGTATTTTTCTTTTTCAGAGGGCCGAGAAATGAGGTTTTGTTTTTTTCCCGACACAAGTCTGGGACGAAATGAATATGCAAACAAATAACATATTGCTAAACTTTAAACTCCAGTCTCACACCCTGGGCAGTTTCAAGTTTGCGCAGTTAGTAGTTTTGTGTAAAACTGCCATCAAAAATCGAAGACTTAACGTGAAAAATACTGAAATCCTTGCAATCTGATTGGCTGAGAACAAATTTGTCGGTAACAATCACTGACAAGACACGCCCCCTGTTTAGCGTACCCTCGAGTTGAAACCATCCTGCATGCACTGCTATACGTGGGAGGGTAGAGGGTTCATGAATGCATTGCTTTCGATTTTTTCCCCGACATAACCGTTCGACGGATGATTATGAAAAGATATTTCGAGGATCCCCTCAATATACTTTGATTTTTCATATGTGAAAGTTTTGATCTTGCGCAGTGAGAGCAAATGTGAAAAATGATGCTACATTTTCAGACTTAAAAAAAAAAAATATGGCTCCTCATTTCTCCAAGTTTTCACAAATTAAAAAATGATTTGACTACGAGTGATACTAATTATGGGTTAGAGCAACTCTTATTCTGGAATTTGACGTTTAGTTCATTTCATTTGGTTGTTTCTAGGGCGAGATTTCACAATTTAGCTGAGACTCTTCGGTAGCGGTTTTACGTAAACAACTTGTTTATTTTATGCAAATTAAGCAGGAAGGAGCGAAAGCTTTTGGGCAGTTAATTGCAGTGTAGAGCCGCGACTGGATTATCAGAAGACAACATGAATTTGTATGTTATGTACTTGAGGGTATGTGTGAAAACTATATAAGAATTAAAAAAAAATTATCTGTTTGCAGCAAGTTCACATGTTATACTACATGTACTTAATACGTTTTAAATAAACTGCTTAAGTTTTATAGGTACACAATAGTACCTACTTTGGGACTTGATTTATATGGCATAAGGACTAACTTTGTAACTGTGATCTGCAGGAATTGATAATACATGTAGTAAATGATTGTTCTCTGCTGGGTAAGGCATACCTGACCAAGTAGTTGGTTTACATACTCATGTCATGAAGGAATTTGTTTTAACTTGGCAGGGAGTGACTAAGAATGACATCAACCATAATGCAGTTCAAGGGTACAATTTTTCTTCTTTTAGAATGGCCAGTCAGGCATTGTCAAAGTGTAAGGGGGAGCAGGTAGGGCGGTTTGCACCATACGCACCTCCTTTGTAGGAAGGAGGAGAGGGAAAGGACACTTTCATCTACATGTATGTAGAGGACTATCAAAACGTGATTGCAAACTAGTACCCCTTTCAATAAATCACTGGTCCAGACCAGGTCCGCTCTAAGTCGTGAAATTTTGAGTTACTGAACGGCGTGGTCCAAAATGGTCCGCTCTATTTTAGAGCTGCTTTTAGGAGCACCAGGAGTGCACCAGGTACGGACCAGGTGCGGACCAAAGAATTACTGAAAGGTAACAGCTCCAAAGTCCGCCCTGAAATTCCTCGCATGGTCAAAGGTCACATTGAGCGCGCGCTACCGAAGCTTCGCCCTGCATGTTAATGTAGCAGTATGTATTTTAGGGTTGTCAAATGTCCCGCGCAAAATTGTGAGCTCTTACGCTTGACTGGAAGATAACGTCATGTATATATGGGTGTGTGCAGTTACCGTGACAGTTGTTCCCTTTTGGGCTGATTATTGAAAGAGTCCTCGTAAGAGAAGCGCGGTCCGTTGTGAATTACCGAAAGCAAATTTTACTGCTTGGTGCAGACTATTTTAGCACTGACCAAAAGTGGAAGAATTATTGAAAGGGGTATATGAGCTTTGAATGTTTTCCATCTGCAGTAGTAGTACATGTACATGTAATTAATGCACCTCAGGTATCATGCTACATAATATTTTAATTAAGAATTATATTAACAGGGCCTTTTTCATGTGTGGCTTTTTGGATTTAAAAAAAGATTCTGAGGGGCAGAATTGCCCTATAGATCTCTTGTCTGTATCTTCTCTGACATTAAACATTAATGCTATCATCATGTTTGATTACTTAAAGATTGTGTTACATGAAGTGTTACATGAAGTGTTTCATTATTGATGTGTATTATACTTTTCCATACCAGCATCTATCCTCATACTGAAGACGATGTCAGTCTCCAGTGAACTGTCATCTAATGTTATTAAACTGTCTGACTCACACGCAGTCATACACTGAGCTTACATAATACATGTAGATGGATCGCACTGAGCTGTATGATGCAGACGAATAGGTCATCAAGATGCATGAGCAAATTGATTTCTCTGTAAATGAAGTGATGTCATACAGTAGCATTAATCCATAAATTTCATTCCAGTGGATAGAGAAAATTCTTAATAATTTCAATTATGGACACATTAACATTAAAAAGATTTTTTTTGGAAAAAAATTTATCATAAAGGAAGTAATTAAATGAAATTTAATCTCATGTGGTGTAATTGAATACAAATGGCAGTGCTGATAAAAAAAATAATTTTTAACGAAGTTCAGAATTTCTTGATGCCCAATGTATCAACATGTATCATCTACAAGTCTTCAGATTGTTTATTCCATTTTTAAAAAATATATATATTTTTAACTTTAACCCTAAATGATATTGTTTTGATATTTGATAACTTTGCCTTCCTCTTGCAAATAAGTACATTTGGTATAAAGACCTTATTAACTACAGCCTGTACATGTACATGTGAAAACTTTAATACATACATGTGTAAGTCTGAGCAGGAATATCTAGGGGGTTCATTTCCAGTGACCTGAATACCTTGCTCAGAGAGAAACAGAAATCTAATTATATTGATGTTCCATTCTCCCAAAATAGACTGACACTTGGCACATATTCTTGTATTACAGGTGTAATGTACATGCAGTGATAGGGATAGCTATTTTCTTTGCAATGGAATCTGCTGGGGGGGGGGGGGTTAAGCTGTTTTCCATGTAATGTGTTTAGTATGCAGTGTCTTCTACCTTAACTACATATACATGTAGGTTTAACCCTTTGAACCCGAAAGGCCGCTTTTCCGGCCGCGCCGAGAAAGTTAAATAACCCGAAAGGTCGGTTTACCGGCCACAGATCATGTGACTTATTTTCAGCTCGGCTTGAAAATTTGCATGACCCCGTTCTGATCAGGTGATCGTCCGGGTCTTTTGATATTGCAGGCATAATTCTCTTAAATTTTGATCGGAAAAAGTGGAAAAATCCAGGGCAAATGGCAAGAAAAAAGCACAGCCGATGTGGCTCCTGCAATACTACTGGGAGATTCCGCGGAAGACATTTATGACTTTATATTGTCAGAGTAGTGATTTTGAGGATGCAATTGATACGGAAGATGAGGTTGCAGGGCTGCATTGGTACCTACATGTATGCACCTCCAGCCCGGTACAAGCGGGGTAGAGCATAGTCAGTGTGCCATGGAGTATAAGTGGTCATCTTTCAAAAATTTTGATGTATTTTTGACATAAGTAAAATAGGGTATGCGTAACATATGAAATAATTCAGGGTATAGCTCACGAAATATGCAAATAATTCAGGGTTCAAAGTGTTAAATATTGCCAAAATACATCACATGTCATCCTTTAAAATGCCTATGAATATGACTGTATAAAAGATGTTCCTCTTTTCCCACTACTAGAAAATCCCTTCATATCACAGCCATTTCTCTAGTAGTATTGCTCTCTGTTATTGCTTCATTAATTGAAGAATTATTGCCATGTACCCATGGATAAAGTGTAGTATTTCATTGACATAATCATTTATACATGTTGTGTGTCCAAAGGGCAAATGGGCATGTTTCTTTGCTCCTTTTGAACAATTTAATGTGCAAATTCATACATGAACATGTCATGTTTGGATTTCTTATACTTCATTAATTATAATGTTCTTTTTTTTTAATTTCCTAATTTTTTCTTTAAAAGTTACCTGTATGTGGTGACTAAGATATTTGCTATCCTCCTTTTTATACCCCCGCCAAACGAAGTTTGAAGGGGGTATATAGGAATCAGTCGATGGTTGGGCGGGCGGTCTGGCGGGCGGGCGGTCGGTCGGTCCGTTGCAAATCTTGCGGATCGAACTACTTCCTCAGTTTTTGACCTAAAGTCATGAAATTTGGTACACACATAGGTCTTGATGGGAAGATGTGCAAGACATATTTTTCGGATGAGTCGGAATCTGCGTTGCCATGGTAACGACATATTTATGGCAGAAAATCAAGGAAACACATTGCGGATCAAACTACTTAGTTTTTGACCGAAAGTTATGAAATTTGGTACACACATTGGTCTTGGTGGGAAGATGTGCAAGACATATTTTTCGGATAAGTCAGAATCTGTGTTGCCATGGTAACGACATATTTACGGCAGAAAATCAAGGAAACACATTGCGGATCAAACTACTACCTTAGTTTTTGACCAAAAGTTATGAAATTTGGTACACACATTGGTCTTGATGGGAAGATGTGCAAGACATATTTTTCGGATGAGTCGGAATCTGCGTTGCCATGGTAACAGCATATTTATGGCAGAAAATCAAGGAAACACCTTGCGGATCGAACTACTTCCTTAGTTTTTGACCGAAAGTCATGAAATTTGGTACACACATTGGTCTTACCAAAAGTCGAGAAAGGCTGTTGTCACAGGGCGGGGGTATTAATCATCATCTTCAGTGATATTTCTAGTTTACATTGTTTTGATATGCTGAGAGCCAGTAGGGCATTATGTGTATGAAAATGAGAAGTTATCGCTTTCTGGTGCTTAGCAGTTGATGTTTTTTGTCTCTGTTATAATTTTTTGTCTCTGAGCTCTTCAGTGTCTCTCCCCTCCTAAAAGTTGTTGGGCCTCTTTTCAATAATGATTCTTTGAAAAGCTTTTACCGTAGTCTTTAGTGATGGCATGTCACTGGCATCTCCTCCATGGCAACAAGTGCATCTAATTAATCAAGTCCTATCATGACAACATCATGAAATTGAGCATCACATATAAGTAGAGTCACCTCAAGTTTAATTGAAAATGCTAGTGTTGAGTTGATTATATGATAAAAAAGAATTGTTCAAACAGGTACATGTATTTTTTCTACATTACATTTTCCCATTTACAGAATTTGTAAATAGTGTAAATTGTGTAGATTTCTATTTTTTTTCAAGCAGGTATTTTTGTATATTTTATTTTCCTATTTACATGTGTGAGAACCCAGAGACAAGCAGTGTCATCGAATTACAATAAATATGTAGCAGCAGATGCTAATCTAGCTACAGTATTTATTACATCTTGTACAAATTTCATGTTCCTTTGCCCGAGCGAAGCTATAACTTTAAAATGATTTGAGTGCCTGCCAGAAAACATAATATACATTCCTAAAATGTGTCAAATGTATCAAATGCAAGGCCTCTGTGACCTGTGTGATAGGGTGTGATACACAAATCACATGAAGGAGGCACAAACAAAATGTGCATCCTGTAGTTTATGGGCCATTCTAGGTACATGTATGTTTAAAGATCTTTTAGATTCAGGAACATTGGTCCAGGAGCATTGGTCCAGGAGCATTGGTCCAGGAGCATTGGTCTTGATAATACACGTACATGTAACCTACAAAATATGAATTACATTTATGGGGTCAAGATTGCAATACATGTATACCGGTAGACAAATCTTGTTTAAAGATTTGTTCATGCATGAATTGTGTTGGATGCAACAGACCTGTTAACTATTACAGGGGTGTATATTCAAATTTTATGCATACTTTTAAAACAAAGGTTGTTTTTGACAACCTAAAAGCTTGTCAGAGGCTTGTCAGAGGCTTGTCAGACATAGCAACAAATAATGTATGCAAACTGGATTCCAAGTATTGTAGTTCATTCATTAAAACAGGTTAATGGAATACCTCATTACTAGGTCCCCAGGAAAGAAACATCCATAAATTTGAATAACTTAGTAAACGGGTCTATTACTTCCCCATGATGAGGTTGGTTTTGTTTTGTGTTTGTTTTGTCGTTTGTTTGTTTGTTTGGGGGGGGGGGGTAGTTTTCCTCAAAGAGTTGGAAGAGGTGGTAATATTTTGTATGGGGTAGTTTGCAGGGGTTGGTAGTCTACTGATGGCCATTTTACACTTGCAAAATATTGCTTAGACCCGTACTATCGATGGGGCTTAACGAGGCTTTAGCCCCCATCGATAGTACGGGACTAAGCTTTATAATTAGCCCACTTTCTGTTCACATTGCATTTTGCCAAAGTGGGCTACCTCCACGACAAAAAGATGGGGCTAAATGCTCTGGCTAGGGAGATAGTACGGGACTAAAACTGCCAATGAGAACAGCTAAAAAATAATAGTCTGGTGTTCAGAATAGTCCGGGGTTAAGGATAGTACGCGTTTTTTTTAAACAAATCAATTGTGAAAAGCCTATGAGAATGCTTATTCTATAAATCTTCAAATAATTTCTTGGTACTACAAAATTTCAATATGGCACGAAAAAGAGACATGATAACGAAGCTTTTCGACCTGCACTCATCAGGTTATCATGCAGGTATGTAACAAATTACTCGAAATCAACTATATTATACTCGATGAACCCGGACGCCGTAATCTTAGAACAATCGCAAAGCTTGGATGAACTCCTTTTGTCTACACAAGAGGTTCGTGCTATTGAATGTAGGCGGCTTCCAGAAAGCGTAAATGCGCTGCGCTTCTGGCCCGGGACATAATAGTAGATCTACATGTACATGTACATGTACACTGTATACTTGTTTCTGAAGTTACATTTTTACTTTATTTTCAAATCACTTTTCATATATGTACATGTACATGCAAATTTGCTTTGTTCTGGCTTTTAGCAAATAATGATAAAAAAAGAAGGAAATTGGTACAAAAAAAGTATGAAATCTTTTATGATCATATTTGCTTTCATTTCTGCATCAAGGTCTGATATTAGTAAAGCATCTCAGTTCAGTGAAAGACATGACCCACCTTTGAGGTTTTTCCAAGAATTGACAAACCCTGACTTTGTGGCTGCATGGAAGCAGAACATACATTTGCAATCTCCATGGATATGACTTTCATAAAGTAGTTGCAATGGGTGATTTCACGCCCGGTGTTGGTGTTTGGTGTTGGTGTTTAGAGCGAAAATTATCCTAAAATCGAGCTGAAACACCGCTATTCAGATTAAGGAGCCGATACCGATATCCTAACAAAGCGCATCGATAGCTTAACACTGGTAATGGCGTCAGCACCGTTTTTAACGAAGGGAAAAAAATGTTTAAAACTATTTAATTATTAGTCTAGAATATCCTTAAATTACACGAGTAGTCCGGCAATTCTAAAATAAATAATTATTTGATCTAGAGTGTGGTAAGAAACTTCACAGAAATGGATGGTCTTGACAGGAACAGTAAGTTTAGATATGATTTCTCTTGAATTTCTCACTTGCAGCAGAAAATGCTGCGGTAGCTAATGCAGCTAGACGCCGGATCGGACGGCGTAGCGCGTACAGGGCAAACCGTGAAGATTCATGGCTTTTGTATTGTAAATGTTGATTTAGATCTCATCCTGATAAATGATGTGGATTCTCTGGGTCTTTAACTACGGAATATCTAACGTCATTTTTATTAAATCTATCTTAAAAAGAAAATTAGGTCGGAATTTTTATTCACTCCTTCAAACCCATTAAAAAGCAAAAGTAGTTCCTTTCCGTGTGCTCTAGATCGAACGTTAGACCAAATGCTGGCCTAGATCTAATATCAGGCCTATATGAACATAATACCTCTTAACGCCTATGAAATTACACTTCGAATAGCGCCTACTGTCTTTATTTCTCATGACTAATCAGCAAAATTTCCCATAGCTAGAAACACCAACACCAACACCGACCGTGAAATCGGTATTTCTTAATCCCTAGGGGTATAGTGTTAGTGAATGGGAATTTGTACATGAAATTAAACACCGACGGCCGAGCTCGGTTCAGTAGACGATTATTAACAAAAAACAAACACCGGCAACCGGAACTACGTCAAAAAAATCAGAGGTCAACACCTAACACCGACTGATTTTTTTTCATTTCATAGTCGGTGTTAGATCACGATTTCGGGCAAAATAGACACTAACACCAAACACCAACACCGAGCGTGAAATCACCCAATGTGTGAAATGTCAAGCCATGAGGACAAGGTCTTTTGTCAGAATAGAATTTTTTTCTTGTAAATTTGATGTTTGTGCATTCTATCTCTTGATCATTGTATAATGTCATGCTTTTAGTGAAGAAAGTTGTTTTGAAGGATTGCATTACAAAGTTAAAGGGAAATATTCAGTTTGGAATATTTGCTTTTTGCTTACCATAGAATGATTGATATATATTGGGCCTAAATTGTAAAAAAAAAAATAGAAAATAAGTTAATTAAACCTGTAGGCTTAAATCTACATGTATATGTATTGTGTGCACACTGTATGATATTGAGAAAAAGCATGAAGTTTGTTTTTGTAAAATATCTGTAGTACATTTTAATGTTGTTAGGGCACTTTTTCATGTACATGTAAGTGTGACATACAGGTAAAGATTCATTTTTATGCCTCCGCCCACCGTAGGTGGTGCCGGAGGCATTACGGTATGTTTTCGGGCCGTCCGTCCGTCCGTCCGTCCGTCCCCTTGTCCGTCCCCTTTTCGTTCTCGCGATAACTTGAAAACCATTTTTTGGGATCAGTTTGTAACTTGGCCCATGTATGCATATGGGAGGGACGATGAACTGATTAGATTTTGGGGTCTCAAGGTCAAAGGTCACAGAGGTCATTATGTACATAAAAATGGTTCGTTCTCGCAATAACTTTAGAACCGTTTTTTTGATCAGTTTGTAACTTGGCCCGTGTATGCATATGGGAGGGACGATGAACTGATTAGATTTTGGGGTCTCAAGGTCAAAGTTCAAAGGTCATAGAGGTCATTATATACATAAAAATGGTTCGTTCTTGTGATAACTTAGGAACCGTTTGGCGGATCAGCTTCTAACCTGGCCCATGTTTGCATATGGGAGGGACGATGAACTGATTAGATTTTAGGGGTCAAAGGTCAAAGGTCACAGAGGTCATTATGTACATAAAAATGGTTCGTTCTCGCAATAACTTTAGAACCGTTTTTTTTTATCAGTTTGTAACTTGGCCCGTGTATGCATATGGGAGGGACGATGAACTGATTAGATTTTGGGGTCTCAAGGTCAAAGGTCATAGAGGTCATTATGTACATAAAAATGGTTCGTTCTCGTAATAACTTCAGAACCGTTTGACGTATCAGCTTCTAAGCTGGCCCATGTATGCATATGGGAGGGACGATGAACTGATTAGATTTTGGGGTCCCAAGGTCAAAGGTCACAGAGGTCATTATGTACATAAAAATGGTTCGTTTTTATTATTCGATTGTATTAAGTCATCAATGGTAAGTTTATTTGTACGGGATGAAAATGAAATGAAATAAATTTTCCGTCTCCTGTGCTTTTTAAGTGAAAAGATTTGTAATTTTGTTGGACCAATCCTTTTTAGAGTGTACATGTACATGTATGCCATACATTTCCAATCTGGTGATGGCGGAGGCATAAATTCCGACCGTGAGCGGTCGAAGATTCATCTAGTTTTATAGTTTAGTTTAGTTTAGTATATATAGTAACAAAATAGTAACAGTAACATTTTGTTCCAAAGTAACACTTTTCTTACATATTCTCTGAGCACCTAGTGACGAGCTACATGTATTCCATGAACATGCTTTTTATAAATGACCATCAATGCTTGGAATCCAGTTCGCATACATTATTTTTTGCTATGCTCGGCAAGCCTCCGGCAAGCTATCAGGTTGTCAAGAACAACCTTTGTATGAAAGGTACAGTATGCATAAAATTTGCATACATTACTGAAGCGGTCCATTGAAAAAGAGGAATTATTTGTGATTTTCTTATTTTCTGTCTTTCATATTAGTTATCGATCCTGCCACCCCCTTTCCCTTTTCTTTGGCTTTATTTTTATTCAACTCTCCTGCTGTACGATGCCTCTGAAGGAAATCAGTTCATGATGGGGATCATGGGATCAGTTTATGATGGTTATTTGAAGAGCGACTGAATATGTTTACAGGCTCCGATCCCTTATCCCCTATTGGGCAAAAAATGTAATCTGCAGAGATTTGTTGGAAATCTGATATTCATGAATATGAAGAAGAAAAGATAGAAAGGGAAAATGATAGAATGAATAAAAACAAAGAAAAACAAAAGAAAACAAGGAATGAATTGATAGAATGATACAAGCAAAGAAAAGCATAAGAAATGTACAGAAAGAAAAGACGATAGTATGATAAAACAAAAGAAAACAAGGAAAAATAGACATTGAATTCGTCACTGAAGACGAATTAGGTGATCTGTCTTGATCTTGATATTTTTGACGAAGACGAATGACAAAATGATAATGTGAAAGGTGACGTTGATATCACGAGGACATTAATTATAATGAATCTAATCAAGATTTTTATGATTTCAGCCCTTTCCTAGCATTTTCAAATTTCCATAGGGTTGTACACAAACTACTGCACATTACGTTCTAATAGACATAACATGGAAAATAACGCAGTTTATTACATGATTTGTGATTGTTTATGTTATAATAGTCGAAGAGGATGGTAAAATAACAAGCAAAAACAAGCAAAAAAAAAAAAAAAAAAAATCGGCCCCGGGGATCGAACCAGGTACCTTGACCATGGTAGTCATATGCTTTACCGATAGACCAGAATATTTCCCATAGAGATAGCACGTACACGAAAAACGGGATTCTAAAATCCCATTTTGTACTTAAAAATTGGGCATGATGCCGACATCTGATCAAAAATTGGAGACCACACTTGTAAAAGCTTATAGTCTCAGCTACAACATATTAAAATCTGGAAGAAAATAGAGCAAAAATAACTGAGATACTGCTCAGAGAACGATGTCATGTAGATTCATGATTCGAAAAAAAATCATCTTCCATAGACATAACACGCAAACAGGGAAAATTCTGACATGGCATCTTGCATTGAAAATTTCAGTATGATGACGTCATCAAAATGAAAAATGGTGGTGACTGATCTGGTAGAGAATTGTCTCAGCTATAACATATCAAAATTTGGAAGAAAATCGATCACCTATTACTGAAATATTAGCAAATGAATACAAAAATGATGACGTCATTTTTTCAAAATCATTTTTTTGAGTTCATATGCAAATATGATGACGTTAGAACATGAGATCGGCAAAAATTCTACATGAATTCAAATCTACAACTCCCAGGCTTTCAGAATATGTAAGGGAATTGGGGAGTTTCCGTGCATTCTGAGGAGCTATGGCGAATTCTAGATAGGCATGTTTTTACCACTTTTTAGATTAGAATTCCCATTGACGTGCGCACGAATTTGAAAGTTTGATGCGCGCGTACGACATTATGGAAGGTCGAGAATGACTGTAAATAGTTGGAAATTGTCAAGAATAGTATCAGGAAGATGAAACATGCGAAAAAATGGCGTTTTACGTTCTCTACGCGCTGTGCGCGCGCATAACGCGCGCGCGGACGCGCACGGACGGAAAATTTTGAAATGCTTAAAATGTCCTGAACCATACTCTAATTTGATTAAAAAGTGATTTTGAGCATTTTTAAATTTTGACGCGCGCGTACGTGCGCGTCATGATGTGTGCGCGGATTTTGAACACATTTTATGTTGACCCTTGACCTGAAGTTCATGTGTGTCAAATATGGTTCATTTTCGATGACTCGTTATGAAGATATGATTGATAATGTGATTTCACAAAATGGCGCCTGGATGACGTCATGATGACGTGATGACCTTGAAAATGATTTATGAGCTAGATCTTATATGACCTGATGCCTGACGGAAATGTCATGAAAATTGACTGAGAACTTTTTGAGATTTTGTGGAAACAAGAAAGGGGGGGAAAATAAAAATAAATAAATAATAATAATAATAATAAAGAAAATTCTGACGAAATTAAGAGGTGATCTGTCAAATGACAGATCACCTAAATAGAAATAGAAAGTGAAGTGATAGAACGATAAACTAAGATATAACGTAAGGAAACAGTAAAAAAAGAGAAGACGATAGAATGATGAAAACAAAGGAAAACGCATGAAAAACAAGATGATAGTATAATATGCACACAGAGAAAATAGGAAAGTCGAGAAAAAAGGAAAGTGGAAAAAAAGAAGCCTTGGAAAGATATAAAGATAAATGCATCAGGCAGGCAGTATGCGGTTTGATTTCCACGTGAAAAAATTCACCTGCTGACCTGAGCTGCCATAGCAACAAGACCACTTTGACTCATTGAGCGATTTGAGATATAAACAATGTGTAGAGTGTGAAAGCAAACAAACCGTTCTTCAAGAACCGTTTCTCTAGAGCGGTCTAACTTGGAGCGGTCCAGCAGGGAGTGTGAAAGGGGTCTATTTGCTTGTTATCTGGTCTAAATTCTGAAAGTTAGCTACAGAATTTTCTAACATTTTCAAACTACATGTAATACCCACAAATAGTACTTGATTATCTGTGTATAGATTAACTATGTATTGAATGAATTGAAATCATATTGTTATGTGTTATTATTCCTACAGGGTGCCAATATTCTTCTGACTGATGATGGGGATGTCAAACTTGGTAAGAAACTTTTTTTATTAATATTTATCTGAGCATATCTTAAGTATTATCTACAATGTGCCTGTCTGCTCTCTACAAAAAACGCATTTCCAATAAGATTTCTGGATTTTATATAATCTTCTTTTTTTATATCAATGAAGTGAGAATTGAATGAAAACACACATATCAAATCTGAATGTTCTTTAAATTTCATGTGGGTCGTCTATTCACATGATGCTGCAATAATGTTTTTCATATTTTCGGCATACATGTAGCTAAAAAATCAAGAGGATGTGATCATGTCCCATTAGTTTCACTTTATTATTCCATTCAAACCAAATTCAACTGTAATGTTATATATTCATTGTATTATCATAAGGAATAGAATTCATATCCTCCTCAAATGAGTAGACGAATGCCGGTAATCCCCATCCATGCATAACTGACTTAGCCAAGGCCAGCGAGAGTGAGACCACTCCAAAGGAAAGTATCCTACAGCCATATCGGTACTAATGAAGCAGACAGGGATAGTATCACACTCTAGAATCAAAGATATTGTTCTGGGGGGAAAAACCACTTTTATTGTTATGAAGTATTTAAAGTACTACTTTTTAAAGTGAGAAACACAAATTAAATCTTTTTATTTATATAACTGAGGTTATGGTATGTTGACAGTCTGATGGTAATTTTTGTGGTGCAGTGAGTCATTTGGTTTTGTACAACATTTGGTTAAAGTAGAACTTTAATGATTTTAAATATTGGCTTAATACTTATTATTGCATAGATGGCATAAATTAAACAAGGTTATCCAAATTCAACGCTTGGAAACATTTGAAGTAATGATTATTATCAATTATAAAACGGTAAAATACAGCCCCCGATATAGCAGCTGAAGAGCTCCTCGAACGCTGCTGAGATATGTGACGACACACCATGGACCAGTCCTGTCTAAGCAGACGATGTCCCATAACATCTTACACATTTTTCAGAGCCTATTTTGTCATCTCCTCTTCACTTATTTCTCTTCCTTCACTAGCGTCAGTCTTAATGTTAGTCTGTTGCCTCACTCTTAACATCGTGTATGGTATTATTTTGATGAAAAATGCAGCGTTAAAAAAATAAAGGAATCAGTCACTTGTAAACAAAATAAGACGCCATTGTATTTTCAGCTGCTTGCACCGGGGCATGTTCGGCGTTTCAAGAGGGAACGAATACAATCCTTATTATTCGGAGGGCTTTTCAATTTGAAAATGGGGTTTATTTCATTGATCATTGACCCTTCTCCTGTGTATTTACAATCAAACGGTTTTAGCTATCAGAATCAGTTTCACTTTCCCTTTATAATGGTGTGAAATAAGGTCATGTTTAAATACACCAAACTCTTTATAATTTGATAAATAATTGCATTGCAATTACGTTCATTCATTATAGGACGTCGTCTGCTTAAGCAGGATCGATCCCGAGTGTGACGACATCAAAACATCGCTATATTTCTGGCGAATCCTCGGATATTCCAGATGCTGAGAAGAGCTTTTATTTGTGTTGTTTTTATAATCATCAGATACGCAGTTGACATAAAACTTATACGATTGCCATCTGTAAGCTTCCCAGTTTCTAGTGATACATTAATTGCCATATTTGTGATTTTCTTTGAATGTCTACTTTAACATGAAAAAAAGAAGGAAAAAAAAGAAACATTAAAACACACGTTTTTAGTTGAATAAGATGCAGTGGATTAGTAATATGAGCAAGACATGTGCAGTGCTTTTTGGGTCTCTCTGCACAAAGTTAATAATGAATTTGCAAAAATAATAGCTTTATACTGTATTTTTTTCCTGATTGACATGATTAAGCCAATTTTGAATTGGTTAGATTAACTGGTATTTGAACATGCCTAAACCAGCGATATCTGCCCCATTACCACCAGTCACAAGTCTAAATGATTGGTAAGGCTCATCTAATATTAGCTGGCATTGTAGAGGAAACCTAACATGCCACTGGCTAATTACCTCGCTAACTCTCAAGGAAATTGGGAAGTGGTCGCCTAGTATTAACACATTACTGTGGGATCAATAACACATCAGTGCTGTGCAGATGTGGATTGTAATGGCACTAGTTTGTATTGACATGTGTATGATAGTATTTCTTTATTTGGATAGGGCATTTCTGTTTTTCATGGGTCATAACCATGCCATATTTTGTTACTGATGATAGTAAGAGGTACATGTAGAAGTGATGAAGAAGGACTATTTTATTTTATTCCATGTAAATGATTATGTTCCTTGGAGCTCTTTTTGAAAATGGCCATAGTCATTGAGACTTTGTCAACTTTTTTTTCTTCTCGTTTTTGATATTAAATTTAAAAAGAAACTAGTTTTCTAGACACGTATCCTATTAGTTTGATTTTCTGAGCTGAATCACTCTCCTTACTTCTTTTCTTCATTTTTCCTTATTAATCTCCCCCCCCCCAAAAAAAAAATAAATAAATAAATAAATAAATAAATAAACTAAAAGATTAATAATAATAATAATAATAATAAAATAAATTTTAAAAAATAAATAAATAAATAAATAAAATAAAAATATAAAAAAACCCCAATCCTCTGGTTTGTAGTACTAGGACATGGAAATACACTATTGCACTGACTTGTAAACAATCGTTCAAATTATATCAGGTTGTTTTGCAGGTTGTGCCATACTGAGACAAGTATTTCTGACAATGATTTATCATCATATAGAGGACAGCATATTGTACTAACTTTGATATATTCATCAAAGCTCTTAAAGCTATAGCTAACAAGTAGTTCATAATTATTCTAACTACGCTTTCTCTATCATTCTATATTGTGTGCAGCTGATTATGCTTTCTCTGTCATTCTATATTGTGTGCAGCTGACTTTGGTGTATCAGCGCAGATCACACAGACGATGGCAAAGAGAAAGTCGTTCATCGGCACACCCTACTGGATGGCCCCTGAGGTTGCCGCTGTGGAAAGGAAAGGGGGCTACGACTTCCAGGTGAGTTTGCAGTTCTAATCCTCCCAGTAACCTTATCCTATACTAGAGCTACAACTTAATAGGAAACTCTCTGTGCAATCTAGGTTTCAATCTAGTTGTGATTGGGGTGGGAATGAACGGTAGGGGAATTCATAAGAAATGCAGTATTCTATTTATGTATGTGTTTGACTTCAATTATTAACTAGTGATGCAGACAGCATGAACTAGGAAAGTGTCTCGTATTTCCCTGCATGGATGTATAAATGCTTGCATCAACCCAAATCATATATTGATAGATTATTTCATTTCTCAGCTCCTAATCATAATATTTTCACAATTGTAACATATATTTTTGCCCACATATTTATCTGTACACTTCACCTAGGTCATTTGAAGGGATGAACTTGTCCTTCTCCAGATATGCAAAATGTGGAAAATGTAAGACATATTAGTCTGACCTTTACGTTCAAGTATGAGGTAATTAGGCATCATTATCAGGATTTTAATTTCCTCCAAGTCTCTAAAATTCTCTCCTTGATAACACCAAGATTAAAGATCTGGACAATTAACTCCCTATTTTCCCCTTCACTTTGTGATGTTCCTGACTTGATCAGTATCTCATCAAGCGAGCCAAAAAGGTCATAGTTTATCATTTCACGAAAGGGGAAAACGTGTCAAGAAATATTCCAAGAAAAGAGATGTTCTACAGAATGGGAGGAAAATATGCATGCATGTACATACATGTCCATGTGTGTTGTGTGCATCAGTAGTTAATAATTGAAGCCAAACACATGGATAAAACATTTAGATGACGTGTTGATTGCTGGGCCAAAGTAGCGTTGTTGATTAATTGCTGGGTAAATATCTAGGTGTACAGACTACAGTGTAAAATGCATGGCATCTGGTTCTGTTTTTGATACTTTTCATTGCTGCTAAATCAGAACACTTAAGCTGCCAGCTTGAGAACATTTCCCCTCTTTTATCTGTGCATTTTATTATTTTTCGCACTGGTGATGCCAGAAATCTTTAATATTGAGCATAAATCCACACTTTCCTATTTCTAGGTTTTTGAGACTCTTTTCCTTTCAGAAATTTGTTTGAAGTACAGTAGGGGTTGTTTCAGTTTTCTGAAAATGGATTTATGATTTTTTTTTTTTTTTATAGCTGTCATGTCAAATCCATTTTTCAGTGAATTTCAATATTCATAAAATAAAATGTGACGACATTCTTCCTTTTTTGTGGGGGGGGGGGGGGGGGGGGGAATGGTAGGGGAGGAAGGGGATGCGGGAGAGTGTAGTAATTCCAACCAGTCACCATTATACATGCACGCATATATGCTCACCCAACCACAATGCTATTCACATCCTGGATGGAGAGAAGCACTATGGATGGATAAAATACCTTGCTGGAGGAAATATTCCCCTTTTAGTTTTGCTGCTATCATGTTTATGTAACAGACTCATTTCAACACTGGGAATTTCAACCTACCAAATAGACCTACATGTATATATTGTACACTAATTTGTAGTCGGGGACACTGACCGAAAAGTGTGTTGTTTTGTAGAAACGACCCTCATGCTTTTCATGAATCTCAATCAAAGTGAGTACTTGTGGGGACCTACATTTAGTGGCTAGATTGTGTGAAATGTCAATAACCTCTCATGGGAGTACTCACACTCCACAGTTCAAGCTGTCGAAGATGCAGTGCATAGAATAATGCATACAGTACACAGTTCATTACACCAAGTTACATTATGTATGCTTCCTGATCATCAGCAGTTTGATGACCTCTTGGGAATCCGCACTGTCATTTATATGCACTGAATGGTTTCGGAAGATTTTTTGTATTGCTTAAAAAATGATTTCATTTATATTTGGAGATTAATGGTGTTTAAAGACACCATACTGGGCTATGAATCTAAAGGTGATGACCTGCTTTATTGGTTGTATGTATGACACATGCTCTGGTGAGAATTGCTCTGTGATACTAACCAAATTCTTAACTCATCCCTGGACCTCACACTATACATATACCTAACAATACCCTAAACGCTAAACCTAACCAAAAACCCATTACCCTAAATCTAGCCCTATATCTTTAAAAGAAGACACCACTGACAAATTTTAGCACTTTTACAATTTTTAATGTTATAAAACTAGTCAGATTGACCAAGAAACTCATCGCTCAGGTCGATAAAATCATAGATCTCGATTTTAAAAAAATAAATATTACCATATCTACTAGTACGAGCCGCAAAAATCCGTTACGTCACTGCAGCACTACTGGTTTTACCACGGCAAATCACGGTAATGCCGATTTGGAGCAATACACAGATCGCTTTCACAGCGCCTATAAAAATGCTATTTGTGAGACAATTATGTATGACAAAAAGAAAATGTTATTCATTTTTCAGTTTTTGGTATTTTTGAATATTATCTGCTGAAAAAATAAAGTGCTTTAGCAAAATTTTTTCACAATTTATCGAATTAATAAAATTAAAATTGGCACTACTGTTTGTGATCGTTCGTACGTGCTTCCCATTAACGCGTGTACTTTAAGGCACGCGCGGAAAGCTAATGCAGCAAGCTGCATTGTTTACGTTCTTACGTTCGCGATATAGATAGCAAGTACGACATTAACATAAATTCCTGGTTAATCTTCAAGTAAAATCTGATCACATTCTTCAATAAGCTTGTAATCTAAGCTAAGGAGATGAATGAGGGATTTTCTGGGCGAAGAAAGATTGCTTGCTTGTAAAGATTTTGTGGGAGAATATAGTTGGTACAGCGTCTGGCTTTAGCAGCTTCCTGGGTTTGTATCCCAGGCACACGGCTTGTAGGTTGGTCTCGAACGACAAAACGTCAAAATGGTCTTCACAGACCACTCGAAAACGGGAATAAATGTACGTTTTGACGTTGAATTTGGTTGTTCCAATGTTCCTTATCCATACAGCACACCTTTCTCTATCCTTCTTCGGATCAGGGATGGCAAAAAAGGATTTTACGGGACAATTTCACGACGATTCGAACAGTAAATTGCTTGGCACAACGGCATTTTTGCAACTCCACGAATATGTATGCATGCTATATGCGCTATCGTCTGCTTTTACGGACGCGTAACGCACACGCATTGTGGTGGAAACTCAAAGTGCTGCAATGACGTGACAGCCTTGGCCGACACGAGCCAATTTGCGTATCGACAGTGGCAAAAACATACTTTTTATATCAAAATATACGCACTTGTAGGCTGTTCAAAAATTACAATTTCGATACTGATTAGTTCCTAGGGACATGCAGAACAACATATTTTTTCAAAATTTGCCAGTGGTGTCTTCTTTTAAAGCAATAAAGTCCGGAACAATAGACCTGTTCACAAATATATTCAAATTTTATGCCTACTTTTAAAACAAAGGTTGTTCTTGACAACCTGAAAGCATAGCAACAAGTAATGTATGCAAACTGGATTCCAAGTATTGTAGTTCATTCATTAATAAAAAAGTTAGGGGAATACCTCGTTACTAGGTCCCCAGGAAAGAAACACCCATAATAACAATAATAATAATAATATTCCACTTTTATATAGCGCCTAATACATCGGCGATGTCTCTAAGCGCTTTACAGATATATTATATTATTACCCCGGTCATCGGATTCTGGCATGCCCGCACACACAATGTATGCACATTCTCCACTCCCTGGGGAGTATTCCAGCAATGGGCCGTGGCGCACACATTGCTAGGCAAACGACATTAACTTTCGCATCCTACCGGGTATCCATTTAACACCTGGGTGGAGAGTGGCAAATGTAGATAAACGTCTTTCCAGAGGATGCTAGTGCTGCTGTGGGATTCGAACCCCGGACCTCGTGGTTCACAGTCCGGGGACTTATCCACTGATCCACAACACCTCCACATAAATTTGAATAACTTTGTAAACGGGTCAATTGTCACCGGACCATGTGTCAATCACCCCTGTATTGACGGTCATCGCAGATTTGATACGATCATGGCATTTACAAGAAAAGAAAAAAACTCAGAATTAATGTGCAGTTGAGTCAGGAAATCTTATAATCCATGTTTGATGTATTTATTCTTGTTAGATTAAGATTTACATGTATGTGGAAATGTGATTGATAAATTGAAAGTCTACTGAATCCATGAATATACCAACTATGATGTAAAGAAATCTGCTGGAGATGTGTGTATGAATATAATTGCTTCTAAGAGAAGAGTGAGTTATATGAACCCTTGTTGTTTAGTGTTTACATATATTTATTGGTCCATTAGTTTGTAATTTTCTATATGCAGTGTGTAGGTTTATGTTGAAGTTAGCTACATATACATGCATTGTCTACTTAGAATGAGTTCAGTGACCTCTCAGTATTATTGCCAAGTATATCTACACACTTATTGTTTTATATAGGCCTACATGTACATCACATAGCCTAATAATCTACTCCAAAATATAAGATTATGCAAATGATGTCATTACTTGTAGTGCAAATTATGTATCTTTAATAAAAGATGCTGCTTTCCATGTCTAATATACATGAGATTTGTATAGACACTGCTGCAATACCAAATGCATGCAAGTCTCTAGAAATTCTTCGAAGGGACAGATATGTATTCAAATCCATGTTGAGAACAGTTAGCGAAAATACAAACTGATACTTTGCCACATATGTGTAAAAGTCACCACAGTCATTGTACACATTTCGAAAGTACAAGTAAAATATTTGTTTTTATCTGGACAAAGCATGTATTTTCCCTTTTCTGCTTGAATCTATCCATGTGATCAAGGCTGAGGAAGCCAGTATTCTATTTACTTTATGTATTACTTTCAGAGCCCACAATAGAATGGTACAGAAATTCCAGCTCACTAGGGAGTAATAGTGTTGATTTAGTTGCAATGGGTGAAGACAATGTGTCGGTAATGCATGACTCATCAGAAGTGCAGAGAAAGAAACCTGTTGGTTTGCCTTTGACCTTTTCTTCACCTGTTGAGTGTCGCGCAGAGAATGTAGCAATCAAATATGTCTCTCTCTATATTTTTTATTACCAGACCATGAATAGTAGACTTTAAACTCTCTTTTATTTGATATCCTTCACTTCTAATACATACATATATATACATATATATATATACTCTTTAGTTCTGGTGATGACTGAATATAATTTTTTTTTCAGAATGAAGTTTTCTCTGAAAAGTCGGTAATACAAATTAATATCAGCCAAATGTATTTGGTAGAAAATAATAGTCTAATAATTAACAAAGAAAAGTGCATTTAAAGGAACATGAGCAAGTCTTCCTTTAAACATATGTCAACTATTACATTCTCTAAAATTCATATTCTTTTCAGTGAATCCGATTTCCAGTGCGTTTGACTAGTTTTTGTTTTCAATTTGCTAGTCCAAATACTGCATGATAAACAATTACTTGAATCCATTTTCTCTCAAATTACAATTCCAGTAATGGTACTAAAGATTAGTGTAAATGTACATGTTAAGACATAACTAAAAATATAACTAGAAATATAACTAGAAACATTACTAGAAATATAAATATTTAGGATGTTGTTGAAAGTCTGAGTTATAAAAGTTGTATGATTTCTTTGTTTGAGCTTGAAACTTCATCTTGATGTTATTCTGTCCCTTCCTCATTCATGTGAATATAAAGAATAACTCAGTTCCACTTACAAAATGTATGTGGACCCTGGTCCTGACAACTGCAACTGCAGCCCCCCCCCCTTCCACATTCAAGGGCCCAGTCTGCTCTGATACAAGTCAAGGCCACCAAGCTCAGACTGGTGCATAGCCATTAATCAGAGTGACATAATCAATCTTCCCCTTGTGAAAGGTAGCCTGTTACATGATAACAATATGGCTGGACCCAGCCCAGCCAGTTTGTTTGTCCTCAGTAAGGTCACAGGGGGTCAGGTTACAGTGAAGGTATTTCCTGTAGTCTCTCTGTAAGATACCTCTGAGCCAATATTCTGTGGTGATTTGGTATCGGTGTAGGCCTACATGTGTTATATGTATGCCTGATAATAGCAATATATATATATATACCTAGATCCTACTAAAAGGCGAATTTTTTTTTATTGTATAAACGTATATCGCAAAAAAGGACGTTACAGAAAATTAATGGATTCAAAATGTTAGTATATGTTAAGAATTAATTTGATTCCATATGCATTTATGGCAAAAAGAATCATATAATAACAACCTTTTGTGTGCGATAAGGTATTTTTAGTAAACCCCCAAACTGTTGATATAATCAAGAAAAACAGACATTGCCCTAAGTCAGCTTAGGACGTTAGATACCCAGGAGTTATACATATATATTTTCTATGTTATATTATACGAAAATACGTTCTCCCTACTGAACAAAACTTTGTATTAATTTAAGTAATTTGGCGCCCGCTACGTTTATATCGATAGAATGCCTCCTACCCATACGGAAATGGGAAAAACAGTGCCGAAAACGTTAAGGCGACTTAACGTCGGCTTCCCCCTTCCGTTGAATATTTCGCACAAAAAAAAATCGCCTTAAGTAGGAATTATGTATGTATATGTATATATATTTAATCATTAATAGTGTATATTTGGATTTAGTCTAAAGTACATATATATTCAGTAAAACTTTGATAAAGTTGGCACCACACATGGACATAAACAAAGATACTTGGCATAAATAAACCCAGAAACTAACATTCAAGATATGTTTAAATATATTTTCTTTTTTAAAGGAAAAAAGATCTCTGTAAATTGTTTACAAGATTATTTCGCTTTCAGTTTACTTGATATGAGTAGGGGGTTTGGGTTTATATGCACATCATCTATAAAAACATAATTTTGGTGCTCTTCACATGATTTGTATTTACAATGTATTATCAAACCTGAGTAATAAATCTTGTCTTTATCATTTACTATTATGATCTACCTCCATGCATACATGTATGTGCATGTCCTATGCCATAAAGCTCATGTAACTTGACCTCTTTGGGGTTGAAAGCCATATGGCTTGTCAAGCATGCACACCTACATGTACAGCAAACAGAAAATTCAGTAAACTCAAAGTAGAATTTCACTGATTTTGAATATTGATTTAATTTTAATTATTGCATAGGTGAAGCTTAGATTGAACATGATTCAGCGCTTGGAAACATTTGAAGTAATGATTATTATCAATGATAAAATGGTATAACACAGCCCTGCTATAGCACCTATAGAGCTCTATGAATGCTACTGATATATGTGACGTCATACCGGGGAGCAATCCTTCCTAAGCAGACGATGCCCCATAATATCATTTTCAGTGCCTGTTTTGTCATCTCGTCTTCACTTATTTCTCTTACTTCGCTAGCGTCAGTATAAATGTTTATTTGTTGCCTCACTCGAAATTTCCTGCATGGTATTATTGTGATGGAAAATGCAGCGTTAAAAAAATAAAGGAATCGATCGCTTGTAAACAAAATAAGATGCCATTGTATTTTCAGCTGCATGCACCGCGGCATGTTGGCGTTTCAAGAGGGAACGAATACCATCTATGCTATAATTCAGCTGGCTTTACAATTCGAAAGTGTGATTTCTTTGAATGATCATTGACCCTTATCATGAACATTTACAAACAAAAAGATTTTAGTTACTAGAAACGGTGTCACTTCCCTTTTAAAATGATGTGAAATACGGCCATGGTGAAACACACCAAACTCAATAATTGCATTGCAGTTACGTTGTGAACTTGATATAGGACGTCGTCTGCCTAGGCAGGATTGGAATCCTGATGTGACGTCATGAAAACATTGGTATATTTTAGGCGAATCGCTCGGATATCCCAGATGCTGAAAAGTGTTTTTATTTGTGTTATTTTTTAATCATCTAACACATGCAGTTAACGTAAAACTTATATGATTACCATCTGCAAGCTTTCTAGTTTCTAGAGATACATTGAGCATATTTGTGATTTCCTTTGAATATCTACTTCAAGGAAAGAACCATATTGAACAAGCATAATGACTGAATACAATCTATAGTGTATAATTGTCTGTATGTTGAGACTAAGTAGTTTGAACTGAAATGGAAGAACCCAAGGCAGACAAGTGTTTGGGAGGGTCTGAACAAAGTAGTGTATTGTTTTCTTTTCTTCTCCTCAACACTCTGCATGAATACCTTCATCTGACACAGGGGTTAACATGTCAGGAAATCTATCCCAGCAATTTGCATACAACTGTCAAGTAAATTTAGGCTTTCCTCTGGATCTCTGAAGATAAATGTGTCCCTTTGAATTACACTGGCATTTGTGTGTTTACATGTAAATCAACAGCATGTGTGTGTGTACAGCACATGTAGCTGTATGTGATACAACATTCATGGTGCTCACATGAGCCTGTGTTTACAAGTTCTGTCATGTAATTTTGTTGTAATGACAATTCAAGAAACATGATCTAATCACGTAGTATACGAACTTGAGTAACAAGATGTTCACTTCTCCATGATCTGCTCAATGTCCGTGTATAGTACATGCTGTGTAGGCCTACATATATTTTCCTGTATAGCCCTCATTTGAGTTCACCTTGGTACAATTTTCACTGTGTCGGCATTTACTTGTACTATTCCCCCGATATTTAACAGGAATTCATTAGTTTTTATGATCACTATGAGTTTCCAATGAGGCAGCAATGATAGCTTACATGTATGCTAGTCTAATGGGGTGTTGCAAGAAAGTTGCGATTAATTGCAAGTTGCAACTGATCGGTACTGACCAATCAAAATCATTGTTGCAAGCGCATCTTCTTGAATGGGCAGACCCTGAACCATTCAGAATGGTTGTTCTAATTGTATCCCCCGGCAGTATGCCGGAGGATACTTTGGATTCAGCAGCGTTTCGCCGCCGCCGCCGCCGCCGCCGCGTCACATTCTTGTGTGCGCTCTAGCGGTCACATTTCTCGACGAATTTTTTTCAAACTTCCTGTGGACGTGTATCTTGGTAAAATCTGGACCCCTATAGTTTCTGGTGATGCTGCCCCCAGTGTTCCGTCTTTTATAGGGTAAAAGGCCATATTTTTGGGGATAGTTTGTGTGCGCTCTAGCGGTCACATTTCTCAACGGATTTTGTTCAAATTTTGTATGAAGGTGTCTCTTGGTAAAATCTGGAACCCTATAGATTTTGGTGATGCTGCCCCCAGTGTTCCGTCTTTTATAGGGTCAAAGGTCATATTTTGATAGATGTCTTGTGTGTACTCTTGTGTGCGCTCTGGCGGTCACATTTCTCAACGGATTTCGTTCAAATTTTGCATGAAGGTGTCTCTTGGTGTAATTTAAAAACCTATAGTGTTTGGTGATGCTGCCACCAGTGTTCCGTCTTTTATAGGGTCAAAGGTCATACTTCAGGGCATGGCGTGAGTGCACTCTGCAGGCCACATTTCTCAACAGATTTTGTTCAAATTTTGTATGGAGATGTATCTTGGTATAATCTACACATGTTTAATTTTTGGTGATGCTGCCCTCATTGTTCCGTCCTTTATAGGGTCAAAGCCCATTTGTCCCTTTTGTGCACTCTTACTTCTGCATTTCTTGACGGATTTCATTCAAATTTTGTATGGAGATGTATCTTGGTATAATCTACACATCTTTACTGTTTGGTGATGCTGCCCTCATTGTTCCGTCCTTTATAGGGTCAAAGGTCATTTTTCCATTTCTTGCACTCTTACTTCTGCATTTCTTGACGGATTTCGTTCAAATTTCGCATGAAGGTGTTTCTTGGTGTAATCTAAAAACCTATAGTTTTTGGTGATGCTGCCACCAGTGTTCCGTCTTTTATAGGGTCAAAGGTCATACTTCAGGGAATGGCGTGAGTGCACTCTGCAGGCCACATTTCTTGATGGATTTCTTTCGAATTCTGTATGGAGATGTATCTTGGTATAATCTACACATCTTTACTGTTTGGTGATGCTGCCCTCATTGTTCCGTCCTTTATAGGGTCAAAGCTCATTTGTCCCTTTTGTGCACTCTTACTTCTGCATTTCTTGACGGATTTTATTCAAATTTTGTATGGAGATGTATCTTGGTATAATCTACACATATTTAATTTTTGGTGATGCTGCCCTCATTGTTCCGTCCTTTATACGGTCAGAGGTCATTTTTCCATTTCTTGACGGATTTCGTTCAAATTTTGCATGAAGGTGTCTCTTGGTGTAATCTAAAAACCTATAGTTTTTGGTGATGCTGCCACCAGTGTTCCGTCTTTTATAGGGTCAAAGGTCATACTTCAGGGCATGGCGTGAGTGCACTCTGCAGGCCACATTTCTTGATGGATTTCTTTCAAATTTTGTATGGAGATGTATCTTGGTATATCTCTCAACACATTTCTTTCAAATTTCACATCTAATTTCTACACCATCCTTTTGTTTGAGGGAGGGGATGGGGGAGGGTCTTTGTCCCTCCTTCAAATTGCTGCCAGTGCCGGGGGATACATTTAGCATTGCGCGGCCCCAGCAATGCACATTTCTAGTTTGCTTTACAATTTGTAATTGATTGCAACACCCCATATGTGTATCAGTAATTACCATTCATGTTCATGTAGTTCTACAAAACGTCATAACGCCTCTCAGTCCTGACCCTGCGTCATCTTTCTAACAATGGGTGATCAGTATAACCTTTGGCATCAGAAGATGACCTAATGCACATCATATTTCCATTTGTTCTTTGTTACTTTACACAGTGTGACATCTGGGCAGTAGGTATCACAGCCATAGAACTAGCAGAGCTACAGCCACCCATGTTTGATCTTCATCCAATGAGGTAAAACTTATATTCCCTTCATACTCTCGGAGATAAAATATTATTGCGAAAATATACCGAACTGATGTGCCTGTCCAATTCAATGTATTGTAAACCTAGAGAAATAAAGGTGGAAGGAATAATTTTTCATTTTAAAACAATATTTTTTTAGAAGTCATGGCCAGTGTTTAATGTAACACATTGTAATCAAAGAGTGCAGAGGCATTGAAAATATTGTCTATGCTAATTAGAATTTAAGTGCAATCTCTTTTCTAACTACCGTAAATAACGCTCTATAAACCGCTGTCATGTATTAACCGCACCCCCAACTTTCGACCCCCTGAGCAAAAAAAAAAAAAAAAAAATGCATGATAAATTCAAGTCATGTTATCAAAACAGCTAAATCTAGAGGCAAAAGCATTAAGAAATGATTTAGAAAAGTGTAAATCACAATTGTACTTTAATTGGTAGTTTGCTTTTTTTAAACTCATTTCAAAGTCAGGGAACTCTTCGAATATGAGTCGTTGACCAAAATGAGGCTTGCTGCAAGTGCAAAGATGTGACAAGCCATGGTCACGGTAAAGATTTGTTAGCCTATCTTCATCACCATCAAAATGAAAGAAAACATCACAAAACACCGGCTCAACCAATGCGTATCGGTTAAGTTAGTATGCAAATTAATAACTCAGCTAATGCGCATCGGTTAAGCTAGTATGCAAATTAATTTATGCTCAAGCCATGTGCAGAGACTTTTACCAGAGTGTGCAAACTTGCTAGGCCGCTGGAACAGGGGAGCAAACCTACCTATGCATGCGTATGAAATGGGGGAAACTCCAAATGTTGTGGGATCGATTATTTTGTTGAAAAGCCTTGCGCCATAGCTCTTCAAACATGAAAATTCTGTGATAGTTCTTGGATTTATTTAGGAATATGATCTCCAGCAAGGTATCAGTTTGCCTTAATCTGTATTGTTACTGTGCGTTTTGTGATGTTTTCTTTCATTTTGATCACGATCACAAATCTTTACTTTGACAAGCGTCTCGTCTTTACAAGCCTTGCCCTTGCTTAGTCAATGGACTTATATTTGGGGGCCCTCATTGAGAGTACAGCACCCGGCCAACGTGGTTTGTGCCGGGATTGTGTCATGGCATGAACTTCCTTGTGGGTTTAATACGCAAGTTAGGCTGTTAATTTTAAAATCAAAATTAATTTGTAAAAGTATTTCGTAGCATTTAGACTTACAAAACAGTCAATGAATTCTCTTTGAGCATATAAACAGGACCTTAGACTCCTAGATTATTGTCAGTTTTGGCGATATGACTCTTCATTTTTTTTAAAGCCTAGCATCGTGTACTACCCGCACCCCCGACTTTTGACATTTTCCGACGAGCAAAAATGTGCGGTTTATATAACGTTATTTACGGTAAACAGAATGATAATTTGAATACCACCAACATAGCTTTCAGAAGTCTAGACTCCACCAGCTCCTCTACATCTGCATAAATAACATGTATAGAGTACCGAAGTGCTGACGTCATATTCGCTCGTCGTCCGGGTTACTGGTTCCAAACAACAGAGCCCGTGCATGAGGTTCACCGTGAAACGATTCAAGCAACGGGCTGGAGCAGGGCAAATTCAGTGTGTGGCCCTAGTGTGATCACCACGCTATTGTTTAGCACAAAATTGTTTAGAACCAGCAACCTTGACAACTTGTCAGGTATGATGTCACACTTCGGTACTCTATACAAAGTTACGATAAGTGCATTAGGCTCAGTACATCTGCTGCCGTCACATTGTTCTGTAATGTTTAGCTTGGAACATTTGTACTTAACTGAGCTTTCAGAATATCATATTGATGTGAAATGAACCTCTATGTGAACCTTAATTATGCTTTTAGAATATTTCTAATGCAAAAATTATCGACCTGTATAGGTTTATTATATTAAAAAGGATGCACTGAAAATGTGATCAATCATATTGGCATTAGAAAATTGCTAAATATCAGTGAAAGGATATTAGTATATGAACAGACCTTTCAGTATTGTAAATAATATTTCCTTAACGCCTTGACAACGTTCCCGAGATATTTCATGCTGGGGCTAACGGAAAATGTGAGTGAAAGAATCCATATGAAATGATAATCAACTAGTCATTGAAGTGCCTTCTTTCGTCCATGCTTTGTCATACAGGGCATTGTTCCTGATGTCAAAAAGCAACTTTGTTCCACCGAAGCTGAAGGATAAGAACAAGTGGTCGCCGGTATTTCATTCATTCATCAAAACAGCACTAATCAAGAATCCAAAGAAAAGGCCCACTGCCAGTAAACTCCTTCAGGTGAGATTAACTCTCTAGTTGCTATGGTGATGTCCAAGAGAAGACTACTCTTGCAGCAAATTAATATCCACAAACTTCCTGAATTTAGTAGTCTTAATATTTGCCAACTTCTCACAAAATAAAAGAAAGAAAAACATGTTCAAACTGTGATTTTACTCATTATATGATATGTAAGTGTTTGAAACATGCCAAGAAAAATAAAGAACCAAGAGCCTAATTATCACAGGAACTTGCTTTTAATGATGGTTTGGCATTGTACACAGGATTGTCTCCAGTTCTGTCAACAGGATTCTTTATATTTAAAATTGGGGAAGTTCCTTGAAAGTATTTTTTTTAATTCAGAGGATTGATATCCATGTAACATAAAAAAAGTAACAATTATTTCATGATGTTCTTACCTCCGAAAGGAAATTGTCCAGTCTTAAAGTATTTACTATTTGTAAATATTATACTTGTAATATGTGCTTCTTGTACAAAAGTCCTAAAAATCCTGTGAAATTTTGAAAGACTATGCAAAACAAGTCCTTGCCTCTGTTAGGAAGAAGTATATTCATAAATTTTTTTCAGTATTGTGTTCTTTGTATTCAATTGTTACATTATAAGTTTTGTATGTAGCGTGATAGAATGATATTCTATTTTTTTATTTGTGTAGCATCCTTACTTCATAGACAGCATAGACCAGCTGACCAAACAGACAATGAGGCAACTCTTAGAGAAGGCTCGTAATGTCAACCCTGGCTATTCACCCATAGAGGATGATGAAGATGATAGGTTAGATGACCAGGTAATCATACAGCCTTTAAACAGAGTATCTTCTAATACTTCATCCCTTGATGATATGAGACAAGTGTACACCAGCTTCAGGCTTCTCGGCAGAAATAAAGTTCACACATGGTTCAAATTGATGGAAATAAGGCTTTACCAAATCCCATGGGGGTAATCTGAGAGGACCAAAGCAATTTTGCAGGTTGAAAGTATGCAATGACACATTTATTGGTCCATATTGAGTGAAATATGAACTTATGACATCCCAGGGAGGTGGTTTGGGAGGTGGTTTAGGAGGACCATGACAAATTTGGAGATTGAAATTAGGCATTGACTGATTTATTACCTTTGCTGGTACCCTTGTTTGAGGAATATACACAAGGGTGGTATGTACTGGGGGAGAACGCTGCTGGGACACATGCTCTGGTGACAGTTACTCCATGGCCAAATTTCTACACTTATCTAATTCATTGCTTAAATCCTGGACCTGACACTATACCTAAACCTAAACCTAACCTAAAACCCAATAGAAACCATAACCATAAAACCCCTATTTCTTAGATGAAATGAATCCGGGAGCAAATATCACAGGAGCAATTGTGGTAGCACCCCTGTAATAAGCCAGATTGTAATTAGTACATGGTACAAATGACCCTGACATGGCCCCCATTTGTACGCGCAAGAACGTCTGTTTTGGTGGATACGATTCTTGCTTAACAACTAGAATCACATTTACTCCGCGCATCATGGTGCGCTATGAAAGGTCAATTGTAGTCGGTAGAAATAACCTTTATCTGCACATGCACAAATTGTAATTACGAATTGGCTTATTGCAGTCCTTGTATCATGGCATGTGTTGTACCCGAACTTGTAAAACTGATCAAGATGATCAGTTTTATCTGCAGAAGCACAGTCAGGAGTGTGCCTAGGTGTCAATATATTTCTTTTATATGTATGATGAGATGTTTATATCTTTAAAAATTACCTCATGGAACAACCCCCTCATGTATTTTTCTGGATAAACGAACATTTTAGTCTTCTAAAAAGTTATTTTAATCTTGGCAAATTGCATTTTTGAATATAAGTATGCAACTTTTACAAGAGATGAATGCAGTGACAGTTGTGAATACCAAGCCTTTTCATCAAATCTCCAATTTATTCAGAAAACATTAAGTAGCTTATTTCAGAGACTTCTGAAATGTATATTAGATAAGTGATGATATTCATTTTTGACTGGTATCCATTAAAACTTTTACAAATCAGTATAATTTTAAAGGTACTTTAATAGTACTTTAGGTAGGTGATGATAGTCATATTTGACTGGTATCCATTAAAACTCTTGCAAATCAGTATTAGGTACTTTGCATATATCACATTCTTTTTATTATTTTTTTTTCTTTCAGCCTCTAGTGAATGTGAAAAAGAGAGTATCTTCTAAGAGGACAGACCAGAAGGACAGACCTGCATCAGAAATCAACAGTAAGCAAAGAAATCTTTCATTTTATATACATTAGGCAGCGGTTTTAAAGAGATGATTTGGTATGAAATAGATAACTCAGAATGGACCTTCAGTATATAAAGACAACTGAATAAAACAAATATAGAGAGAGCCAGATGCAAAGATGGCTTGCATTTGAATACATCATACAGCAGTGAGAAGTAGATGATTATGATGTCACTGGGAGTTTATCTTACAGTCACATTTGTAAAAAGACAACTGTATTAGACAAATACAGAAAGTCAAAGACAAAATGAGAAAGAGGGGGAGGGGGGGGGGGGTGGTGGGGGTGAACAGTAGTCAATATCGTAACATTCTGTAGTAATTCATTTTGCAGCTACTTTTATAAAACGGTGATTAGGACCAGACTTTGCCAGACAACCAAAGGTATTTCTACACAAAGTTCTACTTTGATTTTCTTTTCACTGTGCTGTGAACTGCAAGAAATATTAACAATAATAATAATAATATCTTTTATTATGATAATTCTTCTGTAGTGGAGTTCGTGAAGAAGGTGAAAGAAGTTCCAAGGATGCCTCCAGACGATGAAGTCATGCTCGGGGAAGGCAACTACCAAGGAGCACATGAATGGAACCCAGGCAACGCAGAATCAGAGGGAAGAAAGTAAGTGATTGTAACAGCATTTTCCTTATCTATTCCACACATTAACTAAATAGAATTGCTTTTCTGTCTTCTGTATCAACCCCATCCTTCTTTTGAGTGGCCTTATCTCTACCCTATTCCCTGGCAACAAAACTAAATTGGAGCATTATATATCATTGGCTATTATTTATGTAGATTTAATGACCTATTATGTATCCTAATGTTTCCTTAAGTATATCCCTTTCCCCAAATAAAAGAAGGAAAAAAAAAGGGAAAGGAAAAAAAAAAAGAAGATGAGGGTTTACGTCAACCATACAGTAATAATTTTTTTTTCGTTTGGTAGCACGAAACTGTGTTCTAAGGAAAGAAAGAAAATTTTCATACCTGTGTGCATGGTATTACTCATTGCATAAAATTATGATAATGTCTGAGTATATCTAACTAAATGGTGATTTTTGTATGTAGGATGTAATATAAAAAAATAGTGTAAACAATTTACAGCGATTTAATTTGTGCTATCCAGGCCCAGTGTCTGATTCCTTCCCGATCATAGCGCACTTTCCATGGTGTGTAGGAATATACTGCATCAGATTTATTGCCTATTTAATTGTTGCTGATGATAATGTATAAACATTGCTTAGATGGGCTCAGCATGCACAATACACGTCCATCAATTTCATGATTATTCTCAATTCAATTCAGTGCAGAAAAGAAGCTGGGCTACAGAGATTTTAGTAAAAATAGGATTTCCTGGGAGAGATAAAAGCAGTTTGATTTATAGTGTTCTCTTATGAAAAAGATAAAGTGATACATTGCTATATTGTGTATATTTCGGAAATGAGTTTGACAAGCAAAAGAATTTACTATTGGATGAAATACCAAATGTCACTAGATATTAGTTATGCCGCAAGAAGACCAGAAACTCAGGTTGAGTGATATAATGCTTCTGGTAGATTCTTTGATATATTCATATGTATATATATTAATGCTTGTCGTTACTTTGTAGCAGCCAAAATTTACCTTCCAACTTTCAAAAGATCAAAGTTCCCTGTGGGATGAAATAAATGTACTACACATCTAATCTTACTGTGTTGGTTGTGAATAAGACAGAAGAGTATATTTACAATGTTTCCAGACTGGCTACATAGAATACAATGCATTGACAGGGTCTGTTTGCCTAGACTACTGTGAATCGTAATGGATGTCTGTATATGATGGGTTGGGATGGGTGAATGCAGACATTTGCTTCTATCATGTCTTGTCTTCCTTATGATCAATTTGGGAACATGAAAATGTCCCTTGAGATGCTGTGACGTCAATGTAGCTATATATCCCAGGTGCAGGCTGACCATCTTGCTTACAAATGGCCAATAATGTTTATGCCTTATTTATCTTCCTCCCATCTTCTCTGGTCATGTTTATTTGAGAACAACACCCTTGTGCAGTGAGTTATTACAGTGGAGGGATGCGATAAATTTATTAACACTAGGATGCAATAATGTTTGTCTTGGCCATGGTGATATTGAATAAGAGAACAAGGTGTCTTGTTTGAGAGACCAGCGAGTCATTTCATTTTATCATGTCAAAATGAAAGAAATTCATTGGTATAAATCAATTTGATTATAATTAATATTCAGTATAATTTTACTGGCTGTAATTAATAGTAATTCAGTAGATCATCAGTTTCTTCAATGGACGTGAATTACTTATGTTCTACACTGTTCTTTTCAGTTTTCTTCACCACCTTTCTGTCTTTTTTTGAGAGCATTTGAAATAATACTGAAATCGTTAAAGATGTAAAGAAATTGCAGTAAACTTGTAAGATTGAGATTGAGCATTTAAGTTGAAACATTGTTAAACAGAGGCTTGCTTAGTGAAGTGCACTGCACACACCTGTCCCTCTGGAACGGCACTTCAGATGAAACATGATCATTCAACATATGTGTTTCCCAGAAGATTCAGTGTAAGCTGAATAACTCTATGTCTCATCATTCATCCACCAACCAGTTAATTGGAAATGGCTGTTGCTTTGCACGTAGATGAAATGCAATTCTTAGGCAGAGTTGCCAGCTCCTTTTTTCTTTTATTATGGCCGAGGAGTATGGAAGGAGTGCTCTTCAAGCAAAACTAAACCAGATTTCTGAGCAGAACTAAATATCTTATGTGCTGTATGCTCCATTTGTTGCTAGTTCTGATAATGTGGATTAGGCATAATCTGAATACTGTAGGTGGTGGATGTGAGGTGGATGATAATGTTCACTGATTTTTTTGTATGATGCTGTACATGTAGATTGAAGCACTAAGAAAAGGTAATTTTTAGAGGGTAAGGAATTGAGAATATGTCCCCAAGAAGTGTCTGCTCAAGACTGGAGGGTGTACAGTATCGGAGAACTTGATAACTACACTACAGTCTCCTCTGCTAATAGTATTATGAAGCTTTATGTCTTTCAAAATTCTTTGATGATATTGGCTGTTGCAACTTTCCAGTGCTACCTTGAGCTTTACTTATAGATATCAAGACAATATACTATTATCTACATGTAGCATACTATATTGTTTAGTTCTTCTTCATACTAAGATTGTTATAGTACATTTGCCCTGGAGCAAACCAAAATGCCTGTCCGATTCAAGGTAAACCTCAATAAATCTGCAGCGAAGTGATCTATAAATATTTGATAAAGTAAAATTATCTCCAAGGTGCCCCAGTCTGCATACATATGCTCAGGTTTGAAGATGTGTAGTAATATGAGGGGGATTCATTCATTATGCTGTAGAAAACAGCTGTGCTATCGTGTGAGATTGAGGCCCATAGTTCCTTCCCAAAGTCTGTCCAAACTCTACATGCAGTAAAAACAGACCTCAGTTCCTTGATAATAATCTTTAATATTCTGTAAAGAAGACAAAAGAGCAATGAACTGAGCTGTATTTGAAATGTTGATAATTTCAGCTTTTATGAGATAATGAAAGCTTTATATGAAGTGGGTGATATTAAGAATTGCAAAGGAAAATTGCAAAGAGATGAATTAGATGTGCTGTCAGAATTGATTGAAGTGTAATTACAAATGACATCAATTTCTCAGTTTTTATTTCATTATTGTATATGTTATTTAACTTTATTGTATGAAAAGGCTCAAATGCTACATCTGCCATATCGACAATTCATGCCACACATAAGATGATTTTGAGATCAATATGTACTGAATTCAGTGGATATTTCTGTTGTAGGTTTGCTACATGTAGTAGCTCTGCATTTTAGCCATGATTACCATGTCTCTCTGTGGTTGACATGTATCCAAACTCTGACGTAATCACTTGAGGGTTAATATGTCCTCTCTCTGACACCTAGGACAACCTTGTTTCTATGATCATTCCTTTCTAAAGATACATGTATGTCTCATTCATGGCATGTTTAACCATCTTCCTTTTCATTTGGCTTCATTCCCATTCCATCACTGCGGTTTGAGACGCAAGTCTTGTATACCAATGACTGTACACTAATTACGTAGATTGTATGAGAAGTAGTAATATTATGTAATGTAAGGAAATATGCCAAGAGTTTTTTTATTTATTTATTTATTCAGTCTTATTTACCAGGGTGGCTTCATCAGTGATTTCAAAACTGGTTTACAAGAAGGCCGTGCATTCCAATGTATGCAGGGCACTTGTTCTATAAATGAAAATGATTTTTTTTTTCTCCTTATTTTTATTGATTTCCCCCTTTGTTCCCGCTCTTTATATGAAAATACACCTTCATACAGTGTTCCGTAAAAATTTGTCAGATGTTTTAGCTTACTATCTTTAATTAAAAAAAGATGAAATATGAGCGAAATCAGAAATGATACAGAGCAGGATACATTTAGATGAACTGATCATTCATAGCAGTAGGAAGATGCAGACTTTTGACTAGCTGATTTTCTCATACTTGCTTTGCTTTGAAAATAAAAATGGTTTGGAATTAATGTTGTTTGATCTGTGTGTTAGATATGGCTGAATGACATGTATGAATAATTTTCCCATTTTAGATCCATAACACATGGCTGCAAGTTTGCAAAATAGGGTTTGAATTATATAGATCTATATAGTTTGATCTGAAAACAGTTCTCCAAAAATATTTAGGTACGTCAAGAAATTGTAGAAATGTGTATCCCTCTTTGTAATGAAAAAAATGTGCAATGTATTTTTGGGTAGCTTTGGAGGGAAAAATTGGAAATGGCTGCAGAATTTATACTTCTTAGTCTGCTGTTGTTCATAAACAATATTCATATGCAATATGTTTTTTACACACATTTGCTTATCTATTTTTTAAAGCAGTCAGTTCTAAACATTAAGAATTAACGAAGCTCCTGTTCTATGCCAGTCCAGCTTCAGAAACCTAGAATCCATCAATCTTGGTTTATAGAGAAATTGAGATTTTAATAGCAGTCCTTTACTGATCATGGGTTGGCCCTAATATTTCATTGAAATTGTTTGTTTATGAGCATTTGGGTGTATATGCTCTTAGTAATGCACAGAGGGGTTCTTACTGACATTGACATTACTCCATTGGAAACAAAACAAAATGCTGTCCCTGATTAGTTTTGTGTTGGAAGCAGTCTAAAATTTAAATTTCATGTTTTGGGAGTTAATTTTTGCCCCTTTTCTGCTTGGTGCATGCCCGTGTTGCTCATTCTAAACCCACAGCAATGACCAACACTGCCTTTAATCTTTTGCCTCCTAGGAGTTTACTTGCTTCTGTTGAGGAGGAGCTACAGAAACGGTATGAAATGTCTCAAAAATTCAAACCCTTTTGTGTGTTCTTGTGTTCATCATCTCACCTACCTACCCCTTGCTTTGTAGAGTGTGTTGTGCCTGTGCTTTCCTTTCTCCTTGCATGCATCTAATTCCCTCTGCTTTTCTCATGTTCATTTAGAATTAGTTTGCATTTATTTTTTTAAATATTTTTTTTTTTTGCTGAGGAACAGGGAAAGGAGAAGATGAATGAAATGTTTATAGGCTCAAAATTGATGTTCTGCTAGGTATCATGTTTGTAAAGGTGATATGGCAAACCTAATTAAAGTTTTATACTGGTAAACTTTTTTCATGTTTCAGATACAACCATGAAGGTTGAAATTATCCCCAGAAAATTTTCTGCTCCAAAACACCCTTTTCTTCTTTCAAATATTAAAACATCTTGTGTTGAATTCTCTAATGTCAATCATTGAGAAAACACAACAACTTGTGTTACACTGGAATCTTATATATGTTAATTTCTTTAGAATTTCTCTAGAAGTCTGTGTATGGGGAAGAATATTGAAATATAACAAGATGGAAAATTTTAAAAGCAACCTTGCATTTCATTTTAAAAAAAATGTGCCAAGCTAAACGGGTATATCAGAATCTTAAGGTGGTGTAACTTATCCAAGCCTATCAAAATACTGGTCTTCAATTTGATTTTTTACTACATGAAAACTTTTAACAACACTTTGGATTACCTGTAATTTCCATGTTTCTGCTGTGTATCCAGTTAACTTAATCCCATCTGTTTTCTAGCACTCATGAATACAGTATGCACTACCCCGTATAGAGAGTACCTGCTGTTAGTTTTAATAAGCCATGCCTGTATTGCTTGAAGCCCACATAGTTTGAACACTATATTAGGTCTGTGGAGAGCCAGAAGGACATTAACTCATTTGATAACACTGAATAAATACCCTTCTAACTCTCAACAGATGATATTTAGCTGAATAGAAATTATATCCCCACCCAATCTGTGTGCTGGATCTATAGTGAAAACCCCCTCCCATTCGTATGAGGTATATGGCTTGGCTTATTGAGCTTGTTTTCTATTTACTAAGTGTTTATATAGTTATAATACTAAACATTAATAAGGTTGTATGTTGTAAGGGTGCACATAGAGTAGCATAGATTTCCTTTTCAGATTTGTAAGTTGTCACTCAAGAATTTTACTTGATAGTTACAGGAATCGCGCCGCTTCGTCAGTAATTATCCCTTTGATAATTATAAATGAATTATGTCTTTATGATTAGGACATGAGAGGGCATTGATGAATCACCTATTTAGTTTTCTTTATAGATATGAAAAGAGGTCACAGAATACTTTTCTAATTATGGAGTAACACTTCTCATATCATGAAGCTGTAAAGCATCACATATGATGCATACCAATCGGTGTCATTTAAATAAAACATTTTAGAAGCCTCACAAAACATGTACACTATACCCGCATTTTATCTACAAAGAACACTGCATACAATAATCAGGCATACAAAATATTTAGAGATTATACTTTGAAGTGAACCATTTTGTACTTTTATTGAATCTGTGAGCTATTAAAATAATTCAATACAAGATGTTAGAGTTTTCAAGTAATTTAGAATTATAACTGAATTTTGTAAACAGGATTGCAGAATCAAACCATCAGATGAGGGTTTTAGGAATAAGGCAGCATCCAATTCAGTTGGTTATACTTGTAGTTTTGTATCAAGTAGTGAACTGTGTCAGGTGGAAGGGTTAGAAAACTTCTTTGTACAGGGTGATCATGAGTTGTGTTGTATTTTAATATATATGTATCCATTTGTCTTGTTGAATTCATGCTTTTTTCCTGGTTTATAATCACATCATCATTCCTTGTGAAGCCTGCTGCAAAAAACCTGTTTCTTAGTCTTTGTGATGCTGTATACACACCCTTGCCTGAAATTTTTCCTTTATTGTATTGTCATATTACATATGGATTTATTCAATTCAGTATTTAATCATAACACCAGTCAGCCATCATAAAGTAATAAAATGAAGTTTCCAACCATCTTCTTCAAAGTTATGTGTTAAAAATATCTTTAATAATAATAATAATAATATTGGATATTTATTTAGCATTCATATCATGTTAAATAACACCATCTGTGTTGCTATTTCTCAAAAAAAAGGTATGATATAATTCCCCATCAATTCCTGTAATTATATTCACTATAGTGGTATATTGTAAGTGTAATGATTTTAATTCTTATTCACAAATTGAAATTTGTAATAATAATTGTATCTTGTTGAAGACTTGTTAGTAGAGAGACAATTGACATAATGCTTGAGTATACAGATGGCTCAAAACCTCCTTTTTAAAGTCGTTTAAATAAATATAAAGAAAAAAGAGGAAGAGTGTTCCTAACAAAAAATATTTAAAGAGGCTTGTAGTTTCTTCTACCAAGAGTAGAGAAAAGGATGAAGGGTTATAACAGATTGATAAAAATGCACTATTGTGCAGAAGGGCAGGATAATAAACTGCCAGACACATTTACAGTTATTGCTTTCTCTGGATTCTGAGCCGATGATTTAAAGCTCACTTTTCAATATAGATGCTCCAAATGGTACCAAGATATTCAGAGGTGTGACTTAAGTTTTTAGTCTATATCTACCATGTTGAGCATATCTAGGGAAGGAAATAGGCACAACCTTTCCAAGTACTTCTTTTATCAGATATCAGGCATGAGATTTTTTTCTCTATGAGCTGATTTTGATCTGCCTTAATTTTCTTATACAAAGAAATTATTGCATACAAATAGAGGTGGACAAGTATGAAATTGTATAATGTCAAGGTACCGGTATACGATATCTAATTACTATTTAAGGTGATCAAAATATAGTGGAACTGAACTAGGAGTGTTGACCCCTGGACCTCATTGGTTCTTCCTTATTTTCTGGTTTTCTCCCATCTCATGTCTGATATACAGCCCTGGAAAAAATTATTAGACCAAGCTTATATCTTGCTTTTGTGATATTTTATTTCCTTCTTACAAAAATAACACTATCAGTAACCATTCTTGGTCTAATAATTTTTTCCATGGCTGTATATAAAATGGGAGGTGCTATATGCCCCAGCCTCTCGTCTAATTCTTGTGTTAGTAGTAGCTCAACGTGACTGACTGCATGCTCTTGCCTTGTCTTGTCTTGCATGCATCTCTCTCTCTCTCCATCTCAGGGGTCACCAGACCAATGATTTCAAAGGGGCTGAAGAGCACACAGAGGAGGGCAAACAGTAAGTATCTTTGCCCAGCTCTGCTTTGCCCTACAGTTTTTCTCCTTTCTTCCTGACACTTTCCGACAAGTTTGATGATCGTTAATAGTAGAAATAGTAGAAAGAGTACTAACTTTCCTACCAGTTTATTTGGATCATTCAATCTGTGTGATGACTTGATCTGTTTGGGTGTGTTCTTAATTCTTAATTGTTTTAATCCTACCTCACAAAGTAGTCACTTATATGATTCCATCCTCTCCCCAAGTCACCTACTAGAATATGAATGTTCACAATAGTAGCAGAACTTAGTGTTGCATCTAGGTTATCATTGTATTCTTTTTGACTTTTTCAGTATCATTAATAAAATGAAGTATATTTGATCAGACATTTATATCACCCTCAAGTTTTAAATAATTAGTGATTTATGAATGGTTATGTAGGTCAAAGAGAAAATATTGTTCAAGATATTAATGAAATATTTTAAAGATACATTTCTTATACACCATATATATTAGATCAGACGTATTATGGTTAAAATACATACCACTATACCTATCATATACTTGCTTTAATACCATAGTGGTCTAACATTTTTAAATCAAACATTTGTAGTTCTCATATGTATTCATTAATCATGGTTTTTGGTATTCTACTTGCCTTATTATTATATCCTGCCACTCTCAGCTCTTTTTTGTTCTTCTCCATACAAATCTGCATGTAACTATAAATTAGATCTCAGCATATTTTCATGGTGTTGTGACTGACCTTAAGGATACAGCAAAAATAGAAACCTTGTTTGAAATCTTGTACAGAATAAATCTTTGTTTTGACTGATTTTCATTTAATATTTAAAATGTTTTGGGTAAAATATACTAATAAGCGATGTGATATTCCATCCATTAATTTTACAGTTATACTGTCTATCGGTTTTTAATTGGCAATTATTATATAAATTATTTGATGTCACAGTGTTTTGCTATTTGAAATATCTGTTAAAAAGTTAATTCAAATTGGAAGTGTATAATTCATTGAGTGTGTCATGTACATTTGGATCTTGCAGTTAAGTTGTCCGATTATGTCCATTATAACCAAATAAAATAAGTTTTGCATCTTACTAAATTGGCAACCAATATTATGCATGTCCACTACATATTGGGTTATACTGGAACTGATATTATACAACTAATATTATATGAATGTCAATAATCATAACTACCAGTAGATACTTTTTTTTTCATGCTATTTGAATTACATGAACATACTACTTAACCTGTATGGATAGTTTTACCTTGATTGGGAATATTTTTATTGTACTACTAATAGTAGTACACCAAAATATCATTAAATTCCAGTTTTCTCCTAAGCGCCTTTTCCCTTGGGGCAGTACTCAAAATATATTGTAGAAAGCACATTGTTATAGGTCCTCCTAAAAGAAAAGATCCTGCAAAGTCATACATTTTGTAAAATTGTCATTTTAGTCATTTTGTGCGTTGGAGCAAATGGGAAGTTTGACCACCGTTACATCACAATGACTATACCGATTCGGCCAACTTAAAATTCCCATATGTATAGTGATTACAACTTTAAAAAAAACCCAACTTTCTTAATGTTTGTCCAAAGTTTCACCCGACTGCTTCTGACTTTTCTGCTTTCATACAAATTAAATTATTACAAAGATTGGACTGCCCTTTTACTTTACATCACACCACTCCTTTCTTATGATTATTGCATTGTGCTTGAATTATGCCTTAATTATTAGAGTCTAGATTCTAGAATCTATTTTGCAATATCCTATGCTTCATATGAGCATTTTTAAAGTGCTATCTATAGGTTTGTTGTAGCTACATTGTCTGTTTCAAATGACTCTGCAGTATTATAGAAAGTCTTCCATAATGAATTAGTATTTTCATATAGAAGTGTAGAAAACTCTTCTCTTATTTCAGAGTGTTTGTTTCACTTCTGCTGATCTGACTGATCTTACTTACAGATAATATTTATGTAGACCCATAAAAACAAAAATGTAGTCCAAATCTGAATGTACAATGATAAAAACATGCCTGAAGGCACGTGCACCGTATGCCACGTGAAACTGCCAGGGAACATAAAGCATACTGCGCTTTTCATTGCCTTTCTTATCTTGTAACATGCATACAAGTGAGTACACATAGGACCTCTCAGTAGCTACTTTTTTTCATCCCACTTGTCATTTATTTACACATATCAACAACCCTTGCGCTAACCGACGGCACCGAAAGCGATTGACGTCGGTGCCCTCCTCACACGCTGTGCTGCCCCTGAAAATCCCACATCACCGACCACTGCCGTGCCCTTTTGTGGAACCGCCGTCGGTGCCCTTCCCTAGCTAAAGTTTCTAACCTTACTAAGTTTTCAAGAAGAATCTCACAATCACAGTCAACGGTGCATGCTCACAGTGTTTTGCGTGGCAGTAATTCCCTAGCTTCCCAAATACTAGTATAACACCTTGGATCACTCGCGTAACGTAACCAACTCCTGGCGTACGTATAACTAATATAATAGCTCGATAGCATATACAGCTAGCTAGGGCTAGGGCGTGCGCGATGGAGGCTAGGCGACAGCAAAACACCCAGTCGCTTCAGTAAATATGTTTATGGCATAACGTATAACACTATTACGTACGGACATGCAACGGCTGTTATAAAGTCTTCCTGCTATTTTCTGTATTTACGGCATCTGTATACAGTTGTGCACAATACCTGCGCTATGAAATATCAAACTAAGCGTTCTGCGATAGTTGCAAAATTCATGTATATTTTTATGTAATCGGCGCGGAGCAGCTCCGCCAAAGCCAATGCAAGATTTGTCTAGCGCAAATAATGTTGCACTTTTCAGTGTACGCGAATTCATCATGGGATCCTCTAAGAAGTGCATCACCATTGAGAAGTTTGCGCAATATAGTGTACGTGGAGGGATGAATTATATCCGCGATCTTTTGAGTTGAACCCCAGGCCTGCTAGCCCAGCTAGCTGTAAATGTTTAAACACACACACAAAGTGTCCATCGATCCAGCATTCACATCAGTCGGATATCACGTACGTACGTATATATAGAGATCAGAGATAATTATGGTCTGGAGATGTTGCTGCGATATCGATTTACCAAAAGCCGCCAACAGCCGCCAAGAGTCCGATCTACTAAAAGCTGCCAACAACCATATTGATCATCCATTTTTTATCATTTTATTCTTTTGCTGATTTTAGGTCCTAAAATAACTTATTTCTTGCTGATTTTTTAACAAAATATTCAGTATCGCTTAAGCAATATTTAAGGAGCCTTTTGGTTGTCTCTTGGCTTGTCCGGAATTTGTTTTCGGCTTGTTTTCAACTCTGCTGTTGGCTGCTGTTGGCTGCTGTTGGCTGCTTTTAGTAGGACCGGTTTTTACTTAGCTATGTAAAATAAACGCAATATCATGAAAGTTAAATTACAAGTATAGTATGTAAATGTGGAATATATCTTGAGCATGTAAAAAGTGTAGGCTACTCATCATAGCGACTTTACTATACCTCGTGTGTAGACTTTAACACCTCAACACTTTCAAACAGCACTGCACCAAAGTCGCCAGCATTCACTCAAAATCGGTATGTAATTTACCGACACAAACATATCTATGAAATACAATAAATTCATCAAACCGATGTTGAAAGAGAGAACTCCAAAAATAAAATCTGTAATTTACTGTCAGTTCTGGCGAAACGGGGTATCGCAGGTCATTGTTTACATCCCCCCCCCCCGAAAAAAAACCAAATCAAAACTTAGGTTCCTATCGCGCACACGTAAAAGTCCCGATTTTCTGTGTGCGCGATCCTAGAGATCAATGTGCGCTCTCCATACCGAGTTTTTTCGTGGACAAAATTTTATTGGCAGAGTTTTGTCTAAAACATTGGTGGAATGAAAACAACATGCTATCGCGAAAAAAATTGGCGGGGATTTCTTCGGTTTTTGATATGATTTTGACTGGATTTTGCTGGAAATATCAGAAGTTCTTTCTAACGGCTATTTAAAGTAGGAGTGAGATTTTTAAGAGCTGAATTTGAAAGGAAGTATTTGAAATACGTAACGTAAGCTAATTTTTCTCCCCATACCTTTCATACATGCGATAGAAAATCAGTGGTATTTTTGCATTCGTCCCGCACTAGTAATTTTGAGAATTGCCTTGGTGCCCTTCTCAATTTTGAAAATTGACGAGGTGCCCTTAAATAATCAGAGAATTGCCTCATGTGCCCTTCAAAAACTGCCTTGCCCCGTCCAAGGGCTTACTGCGAGGGTTGCATATCAAAACCCTGTCGCATTTTACTGTGCCATCTGTGAACGAGCCTTGATGGTAATGTGATAGAGCCAAAGACATTTCAAAGTATTGCTACATGTAGGATATTCATCATTAATCTTGACTTGGTCCTTCAGTTTCAGTTTATTTTTATACGTGTACACATTGATGAGACTGAGTACATTGTACTTTAGTAACAGAAAAGTATGCCTCACTAAAGAAAAGTAGTGGTGATTAGACAGACATGCCTGTAGATGAGGAGGAATTTGTGGACTTTACAGCAGAGTATTAAAGATAAAGTTGAGTTCTGGTCATGAGATTGAATTGTGAAAGAAACTGTCTCAAAGCAAGTGGGAAAGGTTGCTTATACAGTACATAAGAATTGGTGTATGCGGTTAAGTTTTGGAATCGCCAAAATGATAAGAAATTAACTCAATCCTGCCGAGATTCACATGCACTGCACACAGAAATGTGTATATGGGACTACACACAAATGTTCGGCCGGAACATTCCAGCTTTTTCTTGTCATATTTTGAATTTGAGGGCATTTGAAGAGCAATCCTTTTCGGGGGACATTCCTACTATGATAATCTTCCAAATTAACATAAAAAGAATGAGAAAGCTCACAATTATATTTTACCTCTCCCAAAACTCAACATTCTCTTTAACTTTGTAGTTGGTACACATTTCTTGGCTTAATGCACAAATTAAAATAAATGTCAGTGTATTTTAACAGCAAATTTGTGCCTCCCGGTATGCAAATGTTGTAGTTATTGAATGGTAAGAATTTGAGGAATTAATTATTTGTATATACATGTAGATATAACTCTAGTGACCAAACTAATTGCCTTGTGTGTGGAATGACGTAGTGTTGACATCTTCTTTTTCTATGTATCAAGATTTAATACCAACCTTTTGAATCTGATAAAGCAAGAACCAGTGTGGAAAGCCATAATTGTACAAATGTACAACTAACAAGACCAATAGTTACTTCCGTGGATATAAAGTCAAAGTCAGAGCTTATGAAGCCATATGAGTATATAAATGGAGGAAAACAGTCCTTGACTTGTAAAGTGTTTTTTTTTTCAAGAAATGGGGAGAAAGTTGGAAATTGAAGGTTTAATTTATAGTCAAATCATATGAAATGAGAGAATTATTCAAAAGTAGAAAGCTTTCTCCATCCTCATCCTTCATCACAATTCTCAATTTTTATTTTAGCTTTTACGATATGTTGGATGCAGCGTCCGAAAGGTAACATTTTCTTGTGTTACAGTTCGCCGCTCCTGCTGTTCCCTGTTACGGTGTTACCTTCAAAATGCATGAAATGTTTACCACCCTTTTTTCCCCTACAAATTTCATTCATTTGCTTTTCCTCCTTTACTTTTCCAGGTTCATTCCTATTGTAAAATGTTGTTGGAATATATTTATTCTATTTTCGCTTGCTATGCCTTTTGCTCAGTACTTCATTGTAGAAATGAATCCAGATTTGAAAGCATAACCTGTTTTAAAGTGTTTCTCTTACTTTCGTTATTCATATTAACTAGCAACTTGTAGTTTGGGAAGTATATTGGAATTTTGGATGATAAACTAATTTTGAATATTTTCTTACAATGGAATAGTTATTCACCATTTCTTGCCATTTATATGTACTTGTTTGATATATAATAATGTTTTGCTGCATGTCTCTGTGAAGCACAAATATCATAATGATATATATTATATATATATATCTTTTATAGTTTTAACCCAAAAAAAATATGAATTCATTTAACAACAAAGCACCCTTTGTTGTTTCCCTATACTAATAAATCCAACCATTGTAATATGTGTTGGTATACTAAATCATCTCGTCTATTATCGGTATGCATATATATCATATGGCAGTTCCCAAATATTCATATTGTCTATTTGCCACAAAGCCGTGTCTCTCATGGCAATGTAAATAACAAAACAAGAATATTATCAAGTGTTATCCCCAAAATTGTAGCAGCCTGTCATGATAGAAAATAGTATAATAAATTAATAATGTGTCATCATTAATCTTTTGTTTCACATGAAACCTGAATGTCAACAAGCATGTAGAATGTCAGATTTTATTCAGAGGCTGTATGTATCCTGTACATGTATGTGCACCCATATTTGTGTTTTCTGTAAATTTATAAACAACCTTTCACATTAATCAATCATCCCAATTGTATATAATATAAAAGCCCTTCAGTGGCATTGACTTAACATTCAATAATCAAAGTTTCGCTGAAAACAATTATTCAATATAGATATGCAGCTATATGGCATATGTATGTCTCCGA